>OX336388.2:1289958856-1290166699 GCA_946902985.2 Meconema thalassinum | reverse complement strand
CGTTCAGCCAGCGTCTTTATGACCCGCGACAAAAATACGGCTAAAGACAAGCGCCATCCTCTCTCCACTGCTGGTGTCTACAAGATCCCGTGCAGCTGCGGTCAAGTATATATTGGAACTACGAAACGCAGCATCGCCACCCGATTGAAGGAGCATAACCGACACTGCCGGCTGGGACAAACGGAAAAGTCGTCAGTCGCCGAACACGCACTGCAAGCAGGCCACGATATACAGTACAGCAACACCGAAGTTCTGTCCACTACAGTGTCCTACCACGCCCGGCTACAAAGGGAAGCCATTGAAATCCTGAAGCATACCAACAGCTTCAACCGTAAGGAGGAATCTGAACGGGTCAACAAAGCCTGGTTTCCACTGCTGAATACACTGAAAACTAGAGGACACGCTGGCCGCGACGAACCAGTATATGCAACGGGAGATCAGTTGCCAGTCTCCGCTAAGACAGGTCGGCTAACGCCGGGCTCCAATACGCTTCAACCATTGGCCGGTCAACAGCCAATCAGCGACTGCCCCCCCACCACGGCGTACCAATAGCGAGCAGCGTTCCGCAGCATGCACCTATATATAATGGGGTGAAACGATCTGCCACTCCATTCCACTGAGTGCTTTGCTGCTGTCGAAGTCAGAGGAACCCTGGAAAATGCCGGACGCAGTTTTCGGCGAAACGTCGGGACCGTCACAAGCCCCTGGAACACGGCCCTTAAGCCCGGAATACATCGATGAACTTTGTAACGCCGGCCGTGAAAGCCTCAATTCTTACATGAATCGCCTCTACGGGGAGGAAATTTCTAATTCATCTCGTCGCTTCGAGAGACTTCGGAAGAAGAAGGCGCAGCTCCTGTCATCTCTCACGTTTCTTCTGCGATGCAGAGACTCGGGTATCATTCCCAAGTTCCTGAGAATGAAGAGACCGGTGAATTCAGCCCAGTCACACCGGATCTACGACCGAACGGAGCGCTCTCTACTTCGGGAACGTATCAGCTCCACACGCAGGGACCTGGCTACCAACGACCAGGCACTTCTACACCTACATTACTTTCTCAGCGCCACGCTGTCACCGCAGGACTGGGAGAAAGTAGACCGTGTCACCAGCTGTTCCATGATTGCGACGTTCGATCAGTCGACCAAACGGCAGAAGAGGAAATTTGAGAGATACCTGGAGAATCGACCCGCGCTTGAGAACCCACCTGCCCTGGACACCTCACGGACAATCGTCAACCTAACCAACCGTTGCCTGTCAGAAGCCGAAACTTCTCTACTGGCTAAAGGAGGGAACTTTGCCGTTACCCCTCCCTCGATTCCCGTGGAGGACATCGTCGCGAATATTGAAGCCAGTATTCGCAATTTACCATCGGATCAGGCGGACGAAATTCGTCACGAAGCCTCACGCATACTCAGGAAGGCACAGACACCGAAGAGCAACCTCACGGTTCAAGAGAGGAAGGCCATAAGGACTCTCAACTTGGACGAGAGTGTCATCATTCTTCCTGCGGACAAAGGGAACGCCACTGTCATCATGGCCACTGATGATTACACCACTAAGATCTCGGAATTGTTAGACCCTGAGACCTACCGCAGACTACCGAGAGATCCTACCAACCGGATTCTTCGCAAGACCAACAGCCTTATTAAGGCCTCTTCATTAGCAGACAACGAGAAGAGAGAAACCTCCAGAAGTGAAGCTCTACCACCTAGGCTGTATGGCTTACCCAAGATACATAAGGAGGACGTACCTCTACGACCCATTGTTAGCGCCATTGGATCACCTACATATAACATCTCGAAATATCTGGCCACCTTACTACAACCTCACATCGGTGGCACAGAGTCGTACATCAGAGATTCGGGCCACTTCGTAGAAAAGCTGAAAAACATCCAGTTGGAAGCCGGAGACCTGCTTGTCAGCTTCGACGTGGTCTCGCTCTTCACTAAGGTACCAGTAAAGGAGGCCCTGGACCACATCGCTCAGATTTTTCCCGAGGACATCAAGAACTTGTTCAGCCATTGCCTCACCACAAGTTATTTCCTGTGGAATGACAGTTACTATGAACAAATCGACGGTGTCGCCATGGGCAGTCCTCTGAGCCCGGTGATCGCGAACTTCTTCATGGAAAAGTTCGAAATAATGGCACTAGAGACCGCACCACTTAAACCTAAGGTGTGGCTTCGCTACGTGGATGACACTTTTGTAATCTGGAGCCATGGAGAGGAACAATTACAGCCGTTCCTACAGCATCTGAACAGCATCAGCCCGAATATTCAGTTCACTATGGAGGTAGAAAGTGAACAACAGCTCGCTTTCCTAGATGTTCTGGTTATGAAGACAGCCGACTTAAAGTTGGGACACACAGTGTACCGCAAGCCGACCCATACAGACCGCTATCTACAGAAGTCGTCCAACCACCACCCGCGACAAAAATACGGAGTCATAAAGACGCTGGCTGAACGTGCGAGGAGAATATGTGAACCACAGCACTTGAACGAAGAGCTCAACCACCTCGACATGGCCCTGCGCGCCAACGGGTTCAGCCACAAAGACGTACAGCGTGCACTCCATCCCAGGCGTCCAACTAACAGGGAAAATGAAGAGCGGCCGGCAGCTAAAGCCTTTCTGCCGTACATCAGTAGAGTAACTGATAGAATAGGGAGGCTACTGGAGTCCCATGGAGTCAAAACCATATATAGGCCTACGAAGAAGATCAAGGAAATGCTGAGATCGGCTAAAGACAAGCGCCATCCTCTCTCCACTGCTGGTGTCTACAAGATCCCGTGCAGCTGCGGTCAAGTATATATTGGAACTACGAAACGCAGCATCGCCACCCGATTGAAGGAGCATAACCGACACTGCCGGCTGGGACAAACGGAAAAGTCGTCAGTCGCCGAAAACGCACTGCAAGCAGGCCACGATATACAGTACAGCAACACCGAAGTTCTGTCCACTACAGTGTCCTACCACGCCCGGCTACAAAGGGAAGCCATTGAAATCCTGAAGCATACCAACAGCTTCAACCGTAAGGAGGAATCTGAACGGGTCAACAAAGCCTGGTTTCCACTGCTGAATACACTGAAAACTAGAGGACACGCTGGCCGCGACGAACCAGTATATGCAACGGGAGATCAGTTGCCAGTCTCCGCTAAGACAGGTCGGCTAACGCCGGGCTCCAATACGCTTCAACCATTGGCCGGTCAACAGCCAATCAGCGACTTCCCCCCCACCACGGCGTACCAATAGCGAGCAGCGTTCCGCAGCATGCACCTATATATAATGGGGTGAAACGATCTGCCACTCCCGAGGTTGTCTCTGAATCGTTAGAGGAAGGACACCTTGCCAGTGGCAGCAGCAGACCAGTCTAAGTTGTTGTAACAGCTCACCAGGATGGAGACTACGAGCAGCGGGACCATCGAGTGGAGGAAGCAGCTGAGGACCAGCCAGCCAGCCAGGGGCTTGAGCAGGCGCAACCGCGCCCGGAGAGGTAGAGGGGAGCTAGCCTCCACAGGGCCCTCACCTCCGGTCACGCGGGCGCGCCACCAGGCCCTTGGTGAGAAGACTACAGCGGCGCAGAAGCCGCCAGCCGTTGAAGAGGAGGGAGTGCCTCACATCCCGGCTGGCGCACGCATCGCTGGGGTAGCTCCCGGCCCGGGGAGCTCAGGTAGCTCGGACATATCGCAGGTGTCCATGCGGTCCGAGTCAACCGACGCCTCCCCTGGGCCCTCTGAGCTAGCCGAGTCCGTGAAGAATCGGACGCCAGGACCGGCTAGCTCCCCGCGACAGGAGAGCAGCAGCAGCCCGGACGCCAGTTTCAGCTGGGCGAGCGATGCCAGTTTCAACTGGGCGAGCGATGTGAGCTCGGACACCGTGCATGGGCACCCTGGGGCCACTTCCCCAGGCTCCGAGCAAGCAAGTGGCTACGACCCCAGCCTCCCGGCTCTGTTTGTTTATTACAGGCCCGGCGTCAACCAGGATGAAGAACAGGACGTCATCAGAGCCTACAGGGACCAGGCCTACGAAGTCGCGAGGGGAGAAGCTGAACGTGCCGAAGAGGACATCGAAGCTGAACTCCCCACTGGAGTCCTGATCAGGCCACGTATGGACGTGGCCCCCTACTACATCGTGGCATTCTCCAAGCACTGGCAGGTCGCGTTGGTACCAGGCTGTGCGCCAGGTGCCTTACCGCACCTACTCCGCCTCCCAGGGGATCGCCGACCAGTCTTGCTCATCGAGAAGGAAGAGGTAGGGACTCAGGCGGGCCCTCTGACCTTCTCCAAGAGGACTCAGACTCCACAACCAGCACCTCAGGCGGTGCCTTTAGCGGGGCAACTCGCGCCCGCCAACCAGGAGGAGGAGGAGCGACTACCAGAGCCCCAGGTGGGGCCTTTAGCGGGGCAACTCGCGCCCGCCACCACCGCCAGGCAGGGGACTCCAGAGACGGCCGGGGCCACCAGGACGGCCCCAAAGCAGCGGAAGAAGAAGAAGCGCCGCAGCAGCCCAGAGGACCGTCGCCCGCAGCGCCCCCAGGAGGGGGAACCAGGACGCCGCGAGGCCACCAGCCGCAGCCAGGGACAGCCGCTACAGCCAGGTAGTATGAAGCCCCGCTCAGGCCAGCTTTTACAGTGTTTTCGCTGTCTGAGATGGGGGCACTCCCAGGGATCCTGCGGCTCTCCAGTCCGCTGTAACCGGTGCTCAGGTGGCCACCACCACACCGGCTGCACGGTGTCGCGGGACGCGCCGGTGTGCGCCAACTGCATGGGCGACCATCCGTCATCCCATCGCAGTTGCCCCGTCTACAGGTCCATGGCAAGAGCAGAGAGGAAGGTGGCTCGTTCCCATGGACCGACCACTAGGCCCCTGTTTCGGCAGGCGAGGCCCCCCCTCCACTCTCCGGTGACGGAGGCTCGGTACCAGGGACCCCATGGAGACCGGGTAGTGGCGCAGGTTCTCCGGATCCTTGTACCATTGCTCGGTAGCCGGCAAGGCCCGCGCTGATCCCAGCAGTGCCGAGTTCTATCGGATTCCCCGGAGACAAACTGGCGAGAAGACGGACATGGATCTGGTGCATGATACCTTCTCCCAACTAACATACCTACTCATTTCCATACCCACATTATCCTTGCATGTGGCAATAACCAAGCCGCCAGGTTTTACGTGTAGGCAATCTTTCCTTTCTGCCTATGCGGTTTTCCCTGGCCCTACAATCTTACCCTTATATATGAGTACATATTTATATGTGCTCATATATAAAATATACCAATGTTAATACCTATTCATGATGCCTGGTAGATCGCGACCGCGATGGGACAGGCGCCAAGTCCTAAAAGACAATCCTTATCCAATCCCCTATGCTATCTCTTCTACTATCGTAGATTAACTGCATGTCGGAGGCACCAGTAGTAAGGTCGGGTGCCACGCGGGGGGTGCGGGTACCTTTTCGGGGCCCCCCCGAAAAAAAAAAAAAAAAAAAGATCTGCCACTCCATTCCACTGAGTGCTTTGCTGCTGTCGAAGTCAGAGGAACCCTGGAAAATGCCGGACGCAGTTTTCGGCGAAACGTCGGGACCGTCACAAGCCCCTGGAACACGGCCCTTAAGCCCGGAATACATCGATGAACTTTGTTACGTATGTATATTTCATAAACTTGTAAAGTAGAAAACGAACATGGCGACCAAGCGAATTTGAAATATTTTAATAGACTTTTCTCGTGATTTAACTCTCTGAGCGCAGTGAAATGTGGTACAGTAAATTATTTTGCAGATTGTAATGCACTGTCATCTAATTTAAATCAATTGTTTACATAACCTCAATATGGCGGCTGTGCGAAATTTTGAAATTAAGTTTTTATTTCTTGTGTCGTAATCATGCGATCGAAGTGAAAGTTTGAATAATGAACCTAGGCAATAATTGTCCTTGAATGGTACATAACTCTATGGCCTATACATATAACAATCCTAAATGGCGAGCTTCCGAAATATTTGGACGGTTCTCAATATCTATAAATCTTTTACAGCAACCAAACTGAATTTTTGTATGTTCATAGAGACTATGAACATATGTTCACCTATAGGACTTTCACTAACCTGGTGAGCACAAATCCAACATGGCGGCGACGCGAAGTATAAATATTTAAATGGACGATTCTCGCGAATTAACTATCCGAGTGCTGTGAAACGTTGCACGTTAAATGCTTATACAAATGTTGATCCACTGGCATCTAATTTATTTCAATTGTTTGCATAATCACAAGATGGCTGCTGTGCGTAATTTTAAAATCTCGTTTTTACTTCTTGTGTTCTAATCATGCGATTGAAATTTGAATTCCACACGTACACAATAATCTTAATGTAATAGTACAAAAATAAAAATCCAACCTGGCGACAATCTGAAATATTTAGACGGTTCTCAATATCTACGAATCTGTTACAGCAATTAAACTGAAATTTTGTATGTTGTTAGAAGAAATTAACATGAGCAGGATATACGAAAATAGGCTGTATAGTTCTTTACGGAACTACTTGTTATATAAGAGATAAGCATCGGTCCTAGTGGAAAATAATTCTATCACATGAAACCAAAAATGCATGGGACGAAAAAAAAAAACATCAAAATATCATGTTTGGTGCGGACCCTAAAAGACGTGAAAAATATAATAAAAGTATTAAAAAAACTATTTTTTCGAAATTTCATTCGTATCAATTTTTATGTCATTCCTGGGACTTAGAAAATTCCGGCCAAAAAGTACAAAATCATTAATAACTCCCTAAGTATTCGTCGTATGATGAAATAGCAAGAGACAAAAAAGATGTAATGTGTTATTGTCTACAACATAGGCCATGTATAATTTTACACTGAGACATATTACGTTCCCCCCCCCCATATTTTCACCCCTCCCCATGGGCCCCTTATATTGGATTTATGAATAAATGTTCAAACACCTATTTTGTTATTTTCTATGCTGTTTTTTTCCGCTGAGTTCCAAAATCCTGGCCTATGTCGTTTAAGAGATACACGCTCGGTTAGGAAACCTTCAACCCCCACTTTTTACCCCTTTCACCTCATAATTTACACCACATCGAAAAACCCTCAGACACGTATCTTCTTATTTTTAATGATGAGTTTATATGCCGAGTATCAAATCCTCCAATGAAAGCAATCCGGAGATATTGTTAGTCAATGAAATGCAAGTGTACCCCCTTAACACCCCTTTAGAAACTTAATATCCAAAAACCCTTCCTTAGTGGGTGTTTTCGACTTACAACGAACATATTCCCAAAATTTCATGTTTCTAACTTTAATAGTTTTGGCTGGGCGATGATGAGTCAGTCAGTCAGTCAGTCAGTCAGGACACTTGTTTTTATATAAGAGATAAGCATCGGTCCTAGTGGAAAATAATTCTATCACCTCAAACCAAAAATTCTTAGTGGGCGTTTGTGGCCCTTGAGGAAGCTGCATACCAAATGTCATTCCAATCCGTTCGGTGGTTTCTGAGATTTCGTGATGAATGAATCAGTCAGTGAGTGAGTGAGTGAGTGGGTGGTATTTGAGCTTTATATAGTAGATATATATATATAAGCATGGGTCCTAGTGGAAAATAATTCTATCACCTGAAACCAAAAATGCATGGGACGAAAAAAAACATCAAAATATCACGTTGGTTTCGGACCCTAAAAGACGTGAAAAATATAATAAACGTATTAAAAAAACTATTTTTTGAAATTTCATTCGAATCAATTTTTATGTCATTCTTGGGACTTAGAAAATTCCGACCAAAAAGTACAAAATCATTAATAACTCCGTAAGTATTCGTCGTATGATGAAATAGCAAGAGACAAAAAATATGTAATATGTTATTGTCTACAACATAGGCCATGTATAATTTTACACTCAGACATATTACGTGTCCCCCCTCCCCCATAATTTCACCCCTCCCCATGGGCCCCTCAAATTGGATTTATGAAAGAAAGGTCAAACACCTATTTACTTATTTTTTATGCTGATTTTTTCCCGCTGAGTTCCAAACTCCTGGCCTATGTTGTTTAAGGGATACACGCTCCGTTAAGAATCCTTCAACCCCCACTTTTCACCCCTTTCACCTCATAATATACACCACATCGAAAAACCCTCAGACACATGTCTTCTTATATTTAATGATGAGTTTATATGCCGAGTAATACATCCCCCAATGAAACCAATCGGGAGATATTACTATTCAATGAAATGCAGGTCTACCCCCTGAACACCCCTTTAGAACCTGAATATCCAAGAATCCTTTCTTAGTGGGCGTTTGCGGCCCTTGAGGAAGCTGCATACCAAATTTCATTCCAATCCGTTCGGTGGTTTCTGATATTTCGTGATGAATGGATCAGTCAGTGAGTGAGTGAGTGAGTGGTATTTGAGCTTTATATAGTAGATAAATATATATATATATATAAGCATGGGTCCTAGTGGAAAATAATTCTATCACCTGAAACCAAAAATGCATAGGACGAAAAAAAAACATCAAAATATCATGTTGATTTCGGACCCTAAAAGACGTGAAAAATATAATAAAAGTATAAAAAAAAACTTTTTTTTTTGAAATTTCATTCGAATCAATTTTTATGTCATTCTTGGGACTTAGAAAATTCCGACCAAAAAGTACAAAATCATTAATAATTCCGTAAGTATTCGTCGTATGATGAAATAGCAAGAGACAAGAAAGATGTAATGTGTTATTGTCTACAACATAGGCCATGTATAATTTTACACTCAGACATATTACGTTTCCCCCCTCCCCCATAATTTCACCCCTCCCCATGGGCCCCTTAAATTGGATTTATGAAAAGACGGTCAAACACCTATTTACTTATTTTTATGCTGATTTTTTCCCGCTGAGTTCCAAACTCCTGGCCTATGTCGTTTAAGGGATACACGCTCCGTTAAGAATCCTTCAACCCCCACTTTTCACCCCTTTCACCTCATAATATACACCACATCGAAAAACCCTCAGACACATGTCTTCTTATTTTTAATGATGAGTTTATATGCCGAGTATCACATCCCCCAATGAAACCAATCGGGAGATATTGCTATTCAATGAAATGCAGGTCTACCCCCTTAACACCCCTTTAGAACCTGAGTATCCAAAAATCCTTTCTTAGTCGGCGTTTGCGGCCCTTGAGGAAGCTTCATACCAAATTTAATTCCAATCCGTTCGGTGGTTTCTGAGATTTCGTGATGAATGATCAGTCAGTGAGTGATTGAGTGAGTGGTATTTGAGCTTTATATAGTAGACAAACTGTACCCAGCATGCGTTGCAATGCCAATCAAAGAAAGTGTTGGCGTTGAAATTCTGTTTCTTGAAGTGCTTTTGGATACACAACATGTTAACTGCCTCTAAGCGTTCGTAAAATGGATTTTCTAATTTAGAACCATTCGTGGGAGCGTGCACAACAACTTTCAAAAGTTTCATCGCTGTCACTCATTTGTTGAATCTACTCGTACGCTACCTATTGTGAAATGGATTTACTAAGTCGAAACCCTTCCCTGGCGTGTACACAATAACTCATCAATGATTCGTCGCAATCGGATGAATGGTATATGCACGTATAGGGGTTTTTGTTTAAACGATTTGTGCGCTGTCACTCATTTGTTGAATCTACTCGTGCGCTACCTATTGAGAAATGTATTACTAAGTCGAAGCCCTTCCCTGGCGTGTACAAAATAACTCATCAAATTTCATCGCAATCGAAGAATGTTATATGAACGCAATAGGGGATTTTCTTGAAACGCTTCGCGCGTCGTCACCCATTTGTTGCATCTACTCTTGCACTACTTATTGTGAAATGGATTTACTAAGTCCCCTTCCCTAGCGGGTACACAATAACTGATCAATGTTTCATCGCAATCGGATGAATAGTATATGAACGCATACCTGATTTTGTTTAAACGATTCGCGTTCCGTCACTCATTTGTTGAATCTACTCGTGCGCTACCTACTGTAAAATGTATTTACTAAGTTAGAAACCGTCACGTAAGTGTCCACAACATCTCACCCAAGTTTCATCGCTATCGGACTAATGGGATATGAAGACATAGGGGACTGTATTGAAACGCTCCGCGTGTCGTCGTTCATTTGTCGAATCTACACGTGTGCTACCTACTGTGAAATGTATTTACTAAGCCAGAAACCTTCCTTGGAGTGTCCACCATATTTCACCCAAGTTTCACCGCTAACGGCAGAATGGTATATGACCTTATACGGGACTTTGTTGAAACTCTTCGCGCGTCGTCCCTCATTTGTTGAATCAACTTGTGCGCTGCATATTGTATAGGGGATTTACTAAGCCAGAAATTTCCCATGACGTGTACACAACATCTCACCCAAGTTTCATAGTTGCGGACGAATGGTACATGTATGCATACGGGACTTGGTTGAAACGCTTCGCGTGTCGTCGCTCTTTTGTTGATTCTACTCTTGCGCTGCATATTGTAATATGGATGTACTCAGCCAGAAACCTTCCCTGGAATGTACACAACATCTCACCCAAGTTTCATCGCAATCGAATGAATGGCATGTGAACGTATACGGGACGATGTCGAAACGCTTCGCGCGTAGTCACTCCTTTGTTGAACATAAACGTGCGCTTCGTATTGTAAAATGGATTTACTCAGCCAGAAACCATTCCTGGAGTGTACACAACAATTCACCAAACATTTATCACTACCAGACGAATGGTATATGACTTTATACGGGACTTTGTTGAAACGCTTCGCGTGTCATCGCTCATTTGTTGAATCTACTGGTGCGCTACCTATTGTAAAATGTATGTACTAAGCCAGAAACCTTCCCTGGAGTGTACACAACATCTCACCCAAGTTTCATCGCTATCGGATGAATGGTATATGAAATTGTATGTGACTTTGTTGAAACGCTTCGCGCGTCGTCGCTCATTTGTTGATTCTACTCGTGCTCTACCTATTTTTAAAGGGATTTACCAAGCTAGAAACCTTCCCTGGAGTGCACACAAAATCTCAGCCTAGTTTCATCGCTACCGGACGAATGGTATATGAACGCAAACGTGACTTTGTTGAAATGCTTCGCGCGCGGTAGCTCATTTGTTGAATCTACTCGTGCGCTGCCTATTGTAAAGTGGATGTACTAAGCCAGAAAATTTCCCTGCAGTGTACACAACATTTTACGCAAGTTTCATAGCTATCGGACGAATGGTATATGAATGCATACGTGACTTTGTTGAAACGCTTTGCGTGTCGTCGCTCATTTGTAGAATCCACTCGTGCGCTATCTACTGTGAAATGTATTCACTAATTTTGAAACCTTCACATAAGTGTACACAACATCTCACCCAAGTTTCATCGCTATCGGACGAATGGTATATGAACACATACGGGACTTTGTTGAAATCCTTCGCGAGTAGTGGGATGATGGGGGAGCTGCTTCCCTTTTTATTGAGCCACCCTCGTAGCGGCCCCGAACCTGATATCTCGCTAACCAATGGTCGGATTTGAACATACAGGGTGTCCTAGCACTGCTAGTAATGCCCCCTACTTTCCTATAGCCTCTTTATTTGATTAAAAGACCAAAACTAAAAGGTCATTCACGAGTAGTGGGGTAGTGTTGGTTTCCTGAAGTCGCGCTCGTGCTTGAATATGTATGCCTATGTTGGGAAAGGGTTAGGTGGTGGGGGAGGAGAAGGGTTGAGTGAGGGGTCGTTTAGATGGTATTTTTTCCGCTCTAGATGATGGTGAGGTTATTTTTTAAAAATGGATGGAATTGGGAAACGCCATTTGGGGTAAACATGTTGTTTTTTGACATTTTGGCGATGAATGTTTTTTTATACGCATGCGCACTTGAGGAGTTTTGTAAGAGGGCGGGCTTTTTAAATGATGATTTATTAATGAGTGTTTTTAATATGTATTGAAATAAATCCCAAAAAAATAATAGGTCATCGGCTTTTGACTATGTCGCTAACCAATAATCGGATTTAAACCTATGAGGTGTCGTAGGACTCGTGGTGAACTCTTTTTTTCTATCGAAGGGGTATATTCACTCCAAAATAAAAACTACCCTCACCCGGGGGGTGAAATAGATTTTTTTGTATGTGCGCGCACGGACGGCTTTTGTCAAAAGGACCTAACTACACGTTTGTTAATATTTTCTGAACCCCTCATGGGATTTTGCCATAGGCAGTATTCTAACCCTGGGGGTGACGCCCCGTTTTTGAATGTAGGATTCATTCTTGTTAAAAGGACCTAACGACACTTTTGTTCATATCTCGCGAACCAATCATGCTAGGGACTTGTATGAGGGGTCCTAGCACTTGGGGCAACATTCCCTGTTTGGGGGTGAAACTACCCCCTAAAATTGAAAAATCCATATCTAGGAAACGAAGAATTCTAAAATTAGGTGTGATAGCTCAAAAAATAGGGGATGTTATGGGCTTTTACCTCGATTGATCATTTCACCCCTAAAACAGTAAATAGTTATGTTATGGGGGAAAAAACGTGTTAAACACCTAAAAATGATAAATGAACCTAAGATCTTTTGTTTTTGATGAAAAATAGCAGGGGGGTGAAACTACCCCCCAAAATTGAAAAATCCCTATCTCGGAAACGAAGAATCCTAAAATTAGGTGTGATAGCTTAAAAAATAGGGGATGATATGGGCTTTTACCTCGATGGATCATTTCACCCCTAAAACAGTAAATAGTCATGTTAAGGGGGAAAAAACGTGTTAAACACCTAAAAATGATAAATGAACCTAAGATCTTTTGTTTTTGATGAAAAATAGCAGGGGGGTGAAACTACCCCCCAAAATTGAAAAATCCCTATCTCGGAAACGAAGAAGCCTAAAATTAGGTGTGATAGCTTAAAAAATAGGGGATGATATGGGCTTTTACCTCGATGGATCATTTCACCCCTAAAACAGTAAATAGTTATGTTATGGGGGAAAAAACGTGTTAAACACCTAAAAATGATAAATGAACCTAAGATCTTTTGTTTTTGATGAAAAATAGCAGGGGGGTGAAACTACCCCCCAAAATTGAAAAATCCATATCTTGGAAACGAAGAAGCCTAAAATTACGTGTGATAGCTTAAAAAATAGGGGATGATATGGGCTTTTACCTCGATTGGTCATTTCACCCCTAAAACAGTAAATAGTTATGTTATGGGGGAAAAACGTGTTAAACACCTAAAAATGATAAATGAACCTAAGATCTTTTGTTTTTGATGAAAAATAGCAGGGGGATGCAAACAACCCCCAAATTGAAAAATCCATATCTAGGAAACGAAGAATCCTAAAATTAGGTGTAATGGCTTAAAAAATAGGGGATGATATACGCTTTTACCTGGATAGGTCATTTCACCCCTAAAACAGTAAATAGTCATGTTATGAGGAAAAATGTGTTATACACCTAAAAGCATAAGCATCTTTGTGAAACCATGCTTTAATGGACATGTGTATGGAGGATGATTGTTATTATTATTATTATTATTAGGTAATTATGGATTAATGTGTGTATAGATAACTAACCTGTGGGGAGCGTGATGGCGCAGGTGCTTAGCTGCTCGTCTTTACCCGGACGGCTGGGGTTCAAATCCCGGTGCCAGCGGGGGTTAGAATTTTCACTTGAAAAATCACGTGGCGTCAGGAAGGGCATTCGGCCTTAAATCCCCGGCCAAAATCAAAATGAGCCTGGTTGGCTCCGGCGACTCAAACTAATAGGGAAAAGCCGAAGAAAGAAAAAATGGTAACTGACCAGTAATAGTAAACATTGGTTGGAGGTGTTGAAGAAGTCAGGATGGCCAACCCTTGCCATGGTTCACGAATGCACCCCAAAAAGTTTTACCTGTCAAGACTCAGTCTACCCTGTTGCAGCCTTTAGAAAAAAAAATCGAACCGGGGCCTCTGTGGTGACAGTGGAGCTATATTCATGATGATTTTTAAACAAACATAGGCTTGCCTACTACCACTGGGTTGAATCTGCACAGAGACACTGGCTTTGGTGATAACAGCACAGCGACCTTGTCAGTAAGTTTCATATTACTCATTTGCATGATAGCGGGCGTGCTCTGCACATGACTAGATCGTTGTTAGGTTTGACAAAGGCTTAGTGAAGCTTATGGCAACCTTGAAATGAATGTCATGGTATAGTCGGGGTTGGAAGGCAAGACCTTAGTGTTGACAACCAAGTAGGTTAACCACTACACGGTGAGATGGTCAAATAATAATGTAACAGAACATATAGAAACGTTTTCTATAGTTTAACGAATTGGCATACCATGAGAGGTGTAGGTAATGGAAATTGAATCCTTAGCTGATGATCTATAGCCATGCCCACGTATAAGCTATCATGGTAGAAAAAGAATGGTATGGCTTGTTTTAAACGGAGAATAATAATTGTGTTTACTGTGAAACACAAATCTGAATTTAAAATAATTAATTTAAAATAATTAATTTAAAATAATTAATTTAAAATTAGTTTAGTACGCTGAAGTTAAAATGAATAATGATCACGTTACAGACAGCCAGTTTCAAAGCCATGAGAACTAAGTGAACAAAGAATAAAATTCATGAACCAGTGAGGAATTCAGCATGCTGTCCTTTGGACAAGAGAGAAGCGTTCTACAGCGACCCTCAATGGTTTGGGTCATCGTAAAGATGAAAATTAAATCTAAGCTACTACACGCTTATATACTAGAAGAAGAAATGGAAAACAATAGGTCAAATAAAGAACAGAAGGAATAAAAAATGGCCCTCAACCCTCAAGCATGTGGATTGAGGGAGTTGGAAGGAAGGAGAGCCATGAAAGGCAGATAAAAAGTATACTAGGAGAGGCTTTGTCCCAGAGGTAATGGATAAAGAGGAGGTAAACTGGACTCAGCTCAGAAATCCCTTGGGGTCGCCAACTTCCAAACTGATCAGCCCTTGAGGGTGTAGCCATATGCAGAGTGCACCGCAAGTGGTGGGGCTTCTTGAGGGGGCATGAGCAAAAGACAGGAAATAACATGAAAATAAAAAAAGCAAGGCTGCCTCCTCAGGATATCAGAAAAAATAAATAAACCAGGGCCAATGAAGTTGCAAAAGGAAGAGACTCCCTAGGGCTCGGATACCCTAATCATGTTGGGGTCGGTAGAGAACACGAGATGAGCAAGTGTGGTCGACAGGAAATAAGACAGAGAAGAGCCTAGCACAAGTTAGTGGAAGCAATGACGGTCTCAGCTGGAACTCCGTGATCGTCAACCTACATGACACTAGATATGACGCCCAGGGGTGGAATTAAAGACCTCTTTTGTTTTATATCACATGACATGTCTTATAATGCAATACTGGTCCTAGGGTATGCAAAAAGGTATTAGAAACTCAGCTAATAATAGTGTGCTTGCCCATGATTATTTTCCCAAGTATAGTACATGGGACTGATAACCATGATTTCCAAGCCCCTAAGTAAGACAAAAAACAAATGATTTTCATTTTTCCAATGAGTTGGGGTGAGGTGAGGTGAGTTTTCTATACACCTAACTGATGTGGTTTCCCACTTCTACTCCAGGCAAATGCACATTTGATGTTATGAATAGTCAAATGGTTTGCAACTGCCCAATGCTAGGACCTGATTAGTGGCTTTTAAAAAAAGGAATGGAATGGAGTACACTTTCCCCAAAACCAACAAGAGGAGTGTTCGATCCCTCACAACAACCATCCTTAAAGTCAATATAAATGACTATGCACTTCAGCTCATGACGGTCTCCTCTATTGTATGGTTTGTTTTAAACGGAGAATAATTGTGTTTACTGTGAAACACAAATCTGAATTTAAAAAAAGTCCTCTCGGCACGCCGGAAGGCGGAGGTAGATTTCACCGGACAAACTTGGGGATAGGCGAAAATAGGCAGAATATGCAGGTTTTCGTAGAAGGATCAGACCCCATTTATTGCGAGAAGGTATTTTATAATTGGAGCTTAATTAACTTTGTTTTTCGTCATTTTATGCTTATTTTAAAAATTTTATTGTCTTATGTGGAACGGTAACCTTTTTGTCATTTGGGGTCCATTTTTATACTTGTGGTCACACTGTCCTTATGCAAGGTTTCGACACTGATGTGTAACTATGTAACGGTCTGTTACTTTTTCACGCAAAATTATATCTCCCGCAGAGATTTTGGTTGGTTCCTCAGTTTAGGGGCTGCGACAACACGGTCATGTAACCCTGTGTACTTATGAATGGCTGTATTAGTCTGTAATTCAGGTAAGGACTGCAGACGGTCAATTTCAGGCAGTAGTTCCTAATGTTGCTACCAGGTACTACCGTCAACGACACCTACCTGTGAACTTGGCTACTAGATGCCACTACAACCAGCAACTCGCAACGAACGTTGGAACTTCCCCTCCAAAGGAAAGCATACTGAGGGATTTTTAGCGCTCTTAGAAAATCCGACGAATTCGGCCGGCGTTGAACTCGCAACCTTGGGCATTGACATTCAGCATGCTTGCTACCAGTTACGTCACCGAAGCCGCTTCCCACTTAGTCAGATGTCAAAGTCAACCCCTGGCACCATTCAGCCCATGACGGGCTAAGGCCGACCAAGCGACCGCTGCCCAGCCATTTGACCTGCAGATATTGGGGTGAAGCGTGATCAGCGCGTCGGGTCCCCTCGGCTGTTAATCTTGGTATTCGTGATCGGGGTGCTATCTCACTGTCAGACAGCTACTCAATTGTCCTCACGAGGCTGAGTGCACCCCGTTCCAACCCTCACGTCAGTTATAAAATCCCTGACGGAGCCGGGGATCGAACCCGGGGCCTCCGAGTGAGAGGCAGGTGCGCTACCCCAACACCACGGGACCGGCTTAGTCATATGGAAATACTGAATCTGATCTCGTGCAAGTGCGATGTCATGGCTACGTCAGATGTCTTATCCCTCATCAATTTAGTAGTGTTGCCATGGCAACCTCTGATAGCTCTTGGCATTTTCTTATAATTCCGAAATCATTTTTCTCATTCCTTAGTGTAATGACGGGTCATATCAAAAATTCTTTCAGACAAAAGTTTTAGGTAATTATTAGGGGAATATTGTCCATTTTGTACGGTTTTGATATTGTGCCTATTAAGAGAGATATGATTAATGTTTCCCGAAAAACCCACTTTTTCCCACTCCTTTGGTCAATGGTTGGTGCTATAAAAAACTCTTGAAACATAAATTTAATATATGCTATTTGCTAATAGGATTCGACACTGGAATTATTTTACAAGTAGTTATTTTAATGACCAACAGAGTTTAATGTTAACAAGGCACAGCTCTATTTGAAATTTTGAATAACATGTTGCATGTCATACATCATAGGCAACTACTGTAAGGCTTGTGATTTATTTAATGCCTTTAACCCTATATTAAACACGCAGTTTGCAATACTAATAACTGCAATGTTAGTGAAAAAAATTGAAACAAAACAAAAATCAGCATTGAAAAACCAAAAAGTGGTTGAGCATATATATAGTGGGGAAAAGAAAAGTTTTGTAAACACTAATGTCCAACAAGACTAATTAAATCAGTAACTGTCAGAGTGGCCGAGTGGTTAAGGCGTTTGACTTAAGATCAAATTTCCAAATATATAAGGAAGCAAGGGTTCAAATCCCTTCCCTGACATAACTATTGCTTGAACATGCAAGAAAACAAGAAATATACACAAACTATGTTTATCAATTTAATCAATTTTTTACAAGAGATAGACACACAGAATACAGCTCTTTTGGTTTATCAGTTCTTTTAAACAAAACACTTGTTGAAAATTATTTTTTAGGGGATGGGGGTGTTGCTACGTTGACCCATTACACAATAATAGCAGCTTTACGAAGTTCATTTTCTATATTTAATAGCTCTTTCTCATAACCAATATGGCCAAGCTGTTTACAGGCATGCAAGAGCTGTAGACGTTCGACTAATATATTAGGATCGTTCCATTTACTATTTTTTATGAATGGTTTCAGAATCTCGGGAAGCAGTTCATCATTATCACCATCATTATGATTATCATCCTCATTATTATAATCATTTTCATAATGATGATCATTATCATCGTTATCATTACCATGATAATTTCCACCTGTGTCCACAGTCTGTTCAATGGTTTGAGTTGTCTTTGATAGTGTTGAAAGCTTCTTTTTAGATGTGCTAGAATGCTTTAACATTGTTATGTTATTTTTACCACTATTACCTTTCCCCACTAACTTTTTGATGGGGTATATTGTCTCTGATAGGGTTGAGGGCTTTTGAGATGTGGGTGCATGTCTGATCATGGGTTTCACAGGAGGTGTTAAAGGTTTCTCATTAAACAACTCGCTAACAGCATGAGTGCGTTGTAGTGTATTAATCTTGAGGTTAATATTATCTTGAGCAGTACTATCTTTCTCTTGGACTTGGTTTCTTGCTTTGGTTTGGGTTTTCCTTATATTTAGACTAGCGTGATTATTAAGTTTACATTCATGATTGTTTGAAGAAAGTACGTCCAATTCTTTTGTTTTAAGCATTCCTCGACACTGTTTCGATCGTTGCTTTGAACAGCGCCAAATAACAGTTCCATTTTTATTGCTTCGTTTCACAATATATGAATATCCTTTATAGTATGCATAAGGCTTACCATACCTAGTCACTGATACTTCCATATCAACTGTCAAGCACAAACTAATCTCTAGTAAAGACAACTTGGTAATAACAACAATAGTTTAATGTGGGAGCATATATACATGCAAAAAGTGGGAGCAAAGGTGGGGGGTAAAAAGTGGGAGCAAAAGTGGTAGCAAATGTGGGAGAAAAAAATAACTGTGAGCAAAAAGTGGGAGCAAATATGGGATCAAATGTGGGAGCAAAGCAAATATAAAAAAAAGTGGGAGCAAATATGCTAACAAATATGTCAACAAATATACCAGCAAAAGTAAATACACAAGTCAAGATAGATTAAAGTGCAAAGAAAATATGAAAGCAAATATGAGAGCAAAAAGGGTGATTTTCTAAAACAACTAGACATAACAAACTTAGTCATAACCTAACCTCACCTAACCTAACCTCACCTCACCTAACCTCACCTCACCTAACCTCACCTAACCTCACCTCACCTAACTTCACCTAACCTAACCTAACCTAACCTA
Source organism: Meconema thalassinum (assembly GCA_946902985.2). Taxonomy (NCBI): domain Eukaryota; kingdom Metazoa; phylum Arthropoda; class Insecta; order Orthoptera; family Tettigoniidae; genus Meconema; species Meconema thalassinum. The sequence goes on along the minus strand of OX336388.2, from coordinate 1,290,147,550 downwards.
TCCTAACCTAACCTAACCTAAACTAACCTCACCTAACCTAACCTCACCTCACCTAACTTCACCTAACCTAACCTAACCTAACTTCACCTAACCTAACTTGAGTGAACTTTACCTAACCTAACCCATCATAACTTCACCTAACCTAACTTTACCTAATCTAACTTCACCTAACCTAACTTTCAACTCTCAGATCAAAATTAAATTCTAGGCATAGTTGAGTTGGAAGCCAAGACTTCAGGGATAACACACAAGTATACTAGCCACTACACCGCAAAATAGGCAAATTATCATGCAACACAACATAAAGTAAAAGTTTCCTGTAGTGTAACTCATTGGCTGTCAACCATAGTTTGGGAATTCAAACCCAAGACCTCAGGACTTTTGTTTTGAACATTATCAGAAATATTATTCCATTTACATTTTGCTGCTGCTGCTTATAGTTATAAGAGTTGGCATTAATATGGAAAGCAAAAAAAAAATGTGGGAGCAAAAAGTGGGAGGAAAACGTGTAAGCAGAAGTGGGAGCAAATATGGGAGCAGAAAGTGGGAGCAAATGTGAAAGCAAAAGTGGGAGCAAAAAGAGCGAGCAAAAGTGAGTGTACAAAGTAGGAGCAAAATGTGTGAGTAAAACGTGGGGGCAAATGTGGTGTTTTACTAAAACAATCTCCCCTAACCTAACCTAAACTAACTTCACCCAACCTAATTTCACCTAACCTAACTTTACTTAACCTAACCTTCCAACTCTCAGATCAAAAATTAAATTCTGGCCATAGTCGAGTTGGAACCCAAAACCTCTGGGATAACACCCAAGTATACTAGCCACTACATCGCGAAATGGGCAAATTATCATGCAACACAACACAAAAATAAAAAGTTTTCTGTAGTGTAACTCATTGGCTGACATTCATAGTTGAGAATTCAAACCCAAGACCTCAGGACTTTTGTTTTGAACATTATCAGAAATATTATTCCATTTACATTTTGCTGTTGCTTATAGTTATAAGAGTTGGCATTAATATGGGAGCAAAAGTGAAAGCAAAAAGTGGGTGCAAGCATGGCTGGTTGTAGAGACTTTCATATCAACAAATACACATAAACTAAATTTTAGTAAAGTGACTTGGCTAATAATAATAATAATATTAACAGTTTAAAAATTTTTTCAAGGGGATTGATATTTTTCAGGATGTAATTTCCAAAGTACTGTCAAGAATAATAATTACATGAACAGATTCCAAGAACTCTAGAGTGCTTTTAAGGTTAATGATTGGCTAGGAGTGAGATAGAGCTAGCTAACCTAAGTTAACCTCAGCTCAGTAAACCTAACCTTGTCGCATGGCATGTTCTACAAGTATAGACTTGCTTTGAGACTGGCTATGACGTCACAGATGAATGGCGGTGGGAGGCTGGCAAAAAGGAAAATGTTTTTGGATAATAAAAACGTCATGTCCAGCCTCCCACCGCCATTCATCTGTGACGTCATAGCCAGTCTCAAAGCAAGTCTATACTTGTAGAACATGCCATGCGACAAGGTTAGGTTTACTGAGCTGAGGTTAACTTAGGTTAGCTAGCTCTATCTCACTCCTAGCCAATCATTAACCTTAAAAGCACTCTAGAGTTCTTGGAATCTGTTCATGTAATTATTATTCTTGACAGTACTTTGGAAATTACATCCTGAAAAATATCAATCCCCTTGAAAAAAATTTTAAACTGTTAATATTATTATTATTATTAGCCAAGTCACTTTACTAAAATTTAGTTTATGTGTATTTGTTGATATGAAAGTCTCTACAACCAGCCATGCTTGCACCCACTTTTTGCTTTCACTTTTGCTCCCATATTAATGCCAACTCTTATAACTATAAGCAACAGCAAAATGTAAATGGAATAATATTTCTGATAATGTTCAAAACAAAAGTCCTGAGGTCTTGGGTTTGAATTCTCAACTATGAATGTCAGCCAATGAGTTACACTACAGAAAACTTTTTATTTTTGTGTTGTGTTGCATGATAATTTGCCCATTTCGCGATGTAGTGGCTAGTATACTTGGGTGTTATCCCAGAGGTTTTGGGTTCCAACTCGACTATGGCCAGAATTTAATTTTTGATCTGAGAGTTGGAAGGTTAGGTTAAGTAAAGTTAGGTTAGGTGAAATTAGGTTGGGTGAAGTTAGTTTAGGTTAGGTTAGGGGAGATTGTTTTAGTAAAACACCACATTTGCCCCCACGTTTTACTCACACATTTTGCTCCTACTTTGTACACTCACTTTTGCTCGCTCTTTTTGCTCCCACTTTTGCTTTCACATTTGCTCCCACTTTCTGCTCCCATATTTGCTCCCACTTCTGCTTACACGTTTTCCTCCCACTTTTTGCTCCCACATTTTTTTTTTGCTTTCCATATTAATGCCAACTCTTATAACTATAAGCAGCAGCAGCAAAATGTAAATGGAATAATATTTCTGATAATGTTCAAAACAAAAGTCCTGAGGTCTTGGGTTTGAATTCCCAAACTATGGTTGACAGCCAATGAGTTACACTACAGGAAACTTTTACTTTATGTTGTGTTGCATGATAATTTGCCTATTTTGCGGTGTAGTGGCTAGTATACTTGTGTGTTATCCCTGAAGTCTTGGCTTCCAACTCAACTATGCCTAGAATTTAATTTTGATCTGAGAGTTGAAAGTTAGGTTAGGTGAAGTTAGATTAGGTAAAGTTAGGTTAGGTGAAGTTATGATGGGTTAGGTTAGGTAAAGTTCACTCAAGTTAGGTTAGGTGAAGTTAGGTTAGGTTAGGTTAGGTGAAGTTAGGTGAGGTGAGGTTAGGTTAGGTGAGGTTAGTTTAGGTTAGGTTAGGTTAGGATAGGTTAGGTTAGGTTAGGTTAGGTTAGGTGAAGTTAGGTGAGGTGAGGTTAGGTGAGGTTAGGTGAGGTGAGGTTAGGTGAGGTGAGGTTAGGTTAGGTGAGGTTAGGTTATGACTAAGTTTGTTATGTCTAGTTGTTTTAGAAAATCACCCTTTTTGCTCTCATATTTGCTTTCATATTTTCTTTGCACTTTAATCTATCTTGACTTGTGTATTTACTTTTGCTGGTATATTTGTTGACATATTTGTTAGCATATTTGCTCCCACTTTTTTTTATATTTGCTTTGCTCCCACATTTGATCCCATATTTGCTCCCACTTTTTGCTCACAGTTATTTTTTTCTCCCACATTTGCTACCACTTTTGCTCCCACTTTTTACCCCCCACCTTTGCTCCCACTTTTTGCATGTATATATGCTCCCACATTAAACTATTGTTGTTATTACCAAGTTGTCTTTACTAGAGATTAGTTTGTGCTTGACAGTTGATATGGAAGTATCAGTGACTAGGTATGGTAAGCCTTATGCATACTATAAAGGATATTCATATATTGTGAAACGAAGCAATAAAAATGGAACTGTTATTTGGCGCTGTTCAAAGCAACGATCGAAACAGTGTCGAGGAATGCTTAAAACAAAAGAATTGGACGTACTTTCTTCAAACAATCATGAATGTAAACTTAATAATCACGCTAGTCTAAATATAAGGAAAACCCAAACCAAAGCAAGAAACCAAGTCCAAGAGAAAGATAGTACTGCTCAAGATAATATTAACCTCAAGATTAATACACTACAACGCACTCATGCTGTTAGCGAGTTGTTTAATGAGAAACCTTTAACACCACCTGTGAAACCCATGATCAGACATGCACCCACATCTCAAAAGCCCTCAACCCTATCAGAGACAATATACCCCATCAAAAAGTTAGTGGGGAAAGGTAATAGTGGTAAAAATAACATAACAATGTTAAAGCATTCTAGCACATCTAAAAAGAAGCTTTCAACACTATCAAAGACAACTCAAACCATTGAACAGACTGTGGACACAGGTGGAAATTATCATGGTAATGATAACGATGATAATGATCATCATTATGAAAATGATTATAATAATGAGGATGATAATCATAATGATGGTGATAATGATGAACTGCTTCCCGAGATTCTGAAACCATTCATAAAAAATAGTAAATGGAACGATCCTAATATATTAGTCGAACGTCTACAGCTCTTGCATGCCTGTAAACAGCTTGGCCATATTGGTTATGAGAAAGAGCTATTAAATATAGAAAATGAACTTCGTAAAGCTGCTATTATTGTGTAATGGGTCAACGTAGCAACACCCCCATCCCCTAAAAAATAATTTTCAACAAGTGTTATGTTTAAAAGAACTGATAAACCAAAAGAGCTGTATTCTGTGTGTCTATCTCTTGTAAAAAATTGATTAAATTGATAAACATAGTTTGTGTATATTTCTTGTTTTCTTGCATGTTCAAGCAATAGTTATGTCAGGGAAGGGATTTGAACCCTTGCTTCCTTATATATTTGGAAATTTGATCTTAAGTCAAACGCCTTAACCACTCGGCCACTCTGACAGTTACTGATTTAATTAGTCTTGTTGGACATTAGTGTTTACAAAACTTTTCTTTTCCCCACTATATATATGCTCAACCACTTTTTGGTTTTTCAATGCTGATTTTTGTTTTGTTTCAATTTTTTTCACTAACATTGCAGTTATTAGTATTGCAAACTGCGTGTTTAATATAGGGTTAAAGGCATTAAATAAATCACAAGCCTTACAGTAGTTGCCTATGATGTATGACATGCAACATGTTATTCAAAATTTCAAATAGAGCTGTGCCTTGTTAACATTAAACTCTGTTGGTCATTAAAATAACTACTTGTAAAATAATTCCAGTGTCGAATCCTATTAGCAAATAGCATATATTAAATTTATGTTTCAAGAGTTTTTTATAGCACCAACCATTGACCAAAGGAGTGGGAAAAAGTGGGTTTTTCGGGAAACATTAATCATATCTATCTTAATAGGCACAATATCAAAACCGTACAAAATGGACAATATTCCCCTAATAATTACCTAAAACTTTTGTCTGAAAGAATTTTTGATATGACCCGTCATTACACTAAGGAATGAGAAAAATGATTTCGGAATTATAAGAAAATGCCAAGAGCTATCAGAGGTTGCCATGGCAACACTACTAAATTGATGAGGGATAAGACATCTGACGTAGCCATGACATCGCACTTGCACGAGATCAGATTCAGTATTTCCATATGACTAAGCCGGCCCCGTGGTGTTGGGGTAGCGCACCTGCCTCTCACTCGGAGGCCCCGGGTTCGATCCCCGGCTCCGTCAGGGATTTTATAACTGACGTGAGGGTTGGAACGGGGTGCACTCAGCCTCGTGAGGACAATTGAGTAGCTGTCTGACAGTGAGATAGCACCCCGATCACGAATACCAAGATTAACAGCCGAGGGGACCCGACGCGCTGATCACGCTTCACCCCAATATCTGCAGGTCAAATGGCTGGGCAGCGGTCGCTTGGTCGGCCTTAGCCCGTCATGGGCTGAATGGTGCCAGGGGTTGACTTTGACATCTGACTAAGTGGGAAGCGGCTTCGGTGACGTAACTGGTAGCAAGCATGCTGAATGTCAATGCCCAAGGTTGCGAGTTCAAAGCCGGCCGAAGTCGTCGGATTTTCTAAGAGCGCTAAAAAATCCCTCAGTATGCTTTCCTTTGGAGGGGAAGTTCCAACGTTCGTTGCGAGTTGCTGGTTGTAGTGGCATCTAGTAGCCAAGTTCACAGGTAGGTGTCGTTGACGGTAGTACCTGGTAGCAACATTAGGAACTACTGCCTGAAATTGACCGTCTGCAGTCCTTACCTGAATTACAGACTAATACAGCCATTCATAAGTACACAGGGTTACATGACCGTGTTGTCGCAGCCCCTAAACTGAGGAACCAACCAAAATCTCTGCGGGAGATATAATTTTGCGTGAAAAAGTAACAGACCGTTACATAGTTACACATCAGTGTCGAAACCTTGCATAAGGACAGTGTGACCACAAGTATAAAAATGGACCCCAAATGACAAAAAGGTTACCGTTCCACATAAGACAATAAAATTTTTAAAATAAGCATAAAATGACGAAAAACAAAGTTAATTAAGCTCCAATTATAAAATACCTTCTCGCAATAAATGGGGTCTGATCCTTCTACGAAAACCTGCATATTCTGCCTATTTTCGCCTATCCCCAAGTTTGTCCGGTGAAATCTACCTCCGCCTTCCGGCGTGCCGAGAGGACTTTTTTTAAATTCAGATTTGTGTTTCACAGTAAACACAATTATTCTCCGTTTAAAACAAACCATACAATAGAGGAGACCGTCATGAGCTGAAGTGCATAGTCATTTATATTGACTTTAAGGATGGTTGTTGTGAGGGATCGAACACTCCTCTTGTTGGTTTTGGGGAAAGTGTACTCCATTCCATTCCTTTTTTTAAAAGCCACTAATCAGGTCCTAGCATTGGGCAGTTGCAAACCATTTGACTATTCATAACATCAAATGTGCATTTGCCTGGAGTAGAAGTGGGAAACCACATCAGTTTGGTGTATAGAAAACTCACCTCACCTCACCCCAACTCATTGGAAAAATGAAAATCATTTGTGTTTTGTCTTACTTAGGGGCTTGGAAATCATGGTTATCAGTCCCATGTACTATACTTGGGAAAATAATCATGGGCAAGCACACTATTATTAGCTGAGTTTCTAATACCTTTTTGCATACCCTAGGACCAGTATTGCATTATAAGACATGTCATGTGATATAAAACAAAAGAGGTCTTTAATTCCACCCCTGGGCGTCATATCTAGTGTCATGTAGGTTGACGATCACGGAGTTCCAGCTGAGACCGTCATTGCTTCCACTAACTTGTGCTAGGCTCTTCTCTGTCTTATTTCCTGTCGACCACACTTGCTCATCTCGTGTTCTCTACCGACCCCAACATGATTAGGGTATCCGAGCCCTAGGGAGTCTCTTCCTTTTGCAACTTCATTGGCCCTGGTTTATTTATTTTTTCTGATATCCTGAGGAGGCAGCCTTGCTTTTTTTATTTTCATGTTATTTCCTGTCTTTTGCTCATGCCCCCTCAAGAAGCCCCACCACTTGCGGTGCACTCTGCATATGGCTACACCCTCAAGGGCTGATCAGTTTGGAAGTTGGCGACCCCAAGGGATTTCTGAGCTGAGTCCAGTTTACCTCCTCTTTATCCATTACCTCTGGGACAAAGCCTCTCCTAGTATACTTTTTATCTGCTTTTCATGGCTCTCCTTCCTTCCAACTCCCTCAATCCACATGCTTGAGGGTTGAGGGCCATTTTTTATTCCTTCTGTTCTTTATTTGACCTATTGTTTTCCATTTCTTCTTCTAGTATATAAGCGTGTAGTAGCTTAGATTTAATTTTCATCTTTACGATGACCCAAACCATTGAGGGTCGCTGTAGAACGCTTCTCTCTTGTCCAAAGGACAGCATGCTGAATTCCTCACTGGTTCATGAATTTTATTCTTTGTTCACTTAGTTCTCATGGCTTTGAAACTGGCTGTCTGTAACGTGATCATTATTCATTTTAACTTCAGCGTACTAAACTAATTTTAAATTAATTATTTTAAATTAATTATTTTAAATTAATTATTTTAAATTCAGATTTGTGTTTCACAGTAAACACAATTATTATTCTCCGTTTAAAACAAGCCATACCATTCTTTTTCTACCATGATAGCTTATACGTGGGCATGGCTATAGATCATCAGCTAAGGATTCAATTTCCATTACCTACACCTCTCATGGTATGCCAATTCGTTAAACTATAGAAAACGTTTCTATATGTTCTGTTACATTATTATTTGACCATCTCACCGTGTAGTGGTTAACCTACTTGGTTGTCAACACTAAGGTCTTGCCTTCCAACCCCGACTATACCATGACATTCACTTCAAGGTTGCCATAAGCTTCACTAAGCCTTTGTCAAACCTAACAACGATCTAGTCATGTGCAGAGCACGCCCGCTATCATGCAAATGAGTAATATGAAACTTACTGACAAGGTCGCTGTGCTGTTATCACCAAAGCCAGTGTCTCTGTGCAGATTCAACCCAGTGGTAGTAGGCAAGCCTATGTTTGTTTAAAAATCATCATGAATATAGCTCCACTGTCACCACAGAGGCCCCGGTTCGATTTTTTTTTTCTAAAGGCTGCAACAGGGTAGACTGAGTCTTGACAGGTAAAACTTTTTGGGGTGCATTCGTGAACCATGGCAAGGGTTGGCCATCCTGACTTCTTCAACACCTCCAACCAATGTTTACTATTACTGGTCAGTTACCATTTTTTCTTTCTTCGGCTTTTCCCTATTAGTTTGAGTCGCCGGAGCCAACCAGGCTCATTTTGATTTTGGCCGGGGATTTAAGGCCGAATGCCCTTCCTGACGCCACGTGATTTTTCAAGTGAAAATTCTAACCCCCGCTGGCACCGGGATTTGAACCCCAGCCGTCCGGGTAAAGACGAGCAGCTAAGCACCTGCGCCATCACGCTCCCCACAGGTTAGTTATCTATACACACATTAATCCATAATTACCTAATAATAATAATAATAATAACAATCATCCTCCATACACATGTCCATTAAAGCATGGTTTCACAAAGATGCTTATGCTTTTAGGTGTATAACACATTTTTCCTCATAACATGACTATTTACTGTTTTAGGGGTGAAATGACCTATCCAGGTAAAAGCGTATATCATCCCCTATTTTTTAAGCCATTACACCTAATTTTAGGATTCTTCGTTTCCTAGATATGGATTTTTCAATTTGGGGGTTGTTTGCATCCCCCTGCTATTTTTCATCAAAAACAAAAGATCTTAGGTTCATTTATCATTTTTAGGTGTTTAACACGTTTTTCCCCCATAACATAACTATTTACTGTTTTAGGGGTGAAATGACCAATCGAGGTAAAAGCCCATATCACCCCCTATTTTTTAAGCTATCACACCTAATTTTAGGGTTCTTCGTTTCCGAGATAGGGTTTTTTTCAATTTTGGGGGGTAGTTTCACCCCCCTGCTATTTTTCATCAAAAACAAAAGATCTTAGGTTCATTTATCATTTTTAGGTGTTTAACACGTTTTTTCCTCATAGCATGACTATTTACTGTTTTAGGGGTGAAATGACCAATCGAGGTAAAAGCCCATATCATCCCCTATTTTTTAAGCTATCACACGTAATTTTAGGCTTCTTCGTTTCCAAGATATGGATTTTTTCAATTTTGGGGGGTAGTTTCACCCCCCTGCTATTTTTCATCAAAAACAAAAGATCTTAGGTTCATTTATCATTTTTAGGTGTTTAGCACGTTTTTTCCCCCATAACATAACTATTTACTGTTTTAGGGGTGAAATGATCCATCGAGGTAAAAGCCCATATCATCCCCTATTTTTTAAGCTATCACACCTAATTTTAGGCTTCTTCGTTTCCGAGATAGGGATTTTTCAATTTTGGGGGGTAGTTTCACCCCCCTGCTATTTTTCATCAAAACAAAAGATCTTAGGTTCATTTATCATTTTTAGGTGTTTAACACGTTTTTTCCCCCTTAACATGACTATTTACTGTTTTAGGGGTGAAATGATCCATCGAGGTAAAAGCCCATATCATCCCCTATTTTTTAAGCTATCACACCTAATTTTAGGATTCTTCGTTTCCGAGATAGGGATTTTTCAATTTTGGGGGGTAGTTTCACCCCCCTGCTATTTTTCATCAAAAACAAAAGATCTTAGGTTCATTTATCATTTTTAGGTGTTTAACACGTTTTTTCCCCCCATAACATAACTATTTACTGTTTTAGGGGTGAAATGATCAATCGAGGTAAAAGCCCATAACATCCCCTATTTTTTGAGCTATCACACCTAATTTTAGAATTCTTCGTTTCCTAGATATGGATTTTTCAATTTTAGGGGGTAGTTTCACCCCCAAACAGGGAATGTTGCCCCAAGTGCTAGGACCCCTCATACAAGTCCCTAGCATGATTGGTTCGCGAGATATGAACAAAAGTGTCGTTAGGTCCTTTTAACAAGAATGAATCCTACATTCAAAAACGGGGCGTCACCCCCAGGGTTAGAATACTGCCTATGGCAAAATCCCATGAGGGGTTCAGAAAATATTAACAAACGTGTAGTTAGGTCCTTTTGACAAAAGCCGTCCGTGCGCGCACATACAAAAAAATCTATTTCACCCCCCGGGTGAGGGTAGTTTTTATTTTGGAGTGAATATACCCCTTCGATAGAAAAAAAGAGTTCACCACGAGTCCTACGACACCTCATAGGTTTAAATCCGATTATTGGTTAGCGACATAGTCAAAAGCCGATGACCTATTATTTTTTGGGGATTTATTTCAATACATATTAAAAACACTCATTAATAAATCATCATTTAAAAAGCCCGCCCTCTTACAAAACTCCTCAAGTGCGCATGCGTATAAAAAAAACATTCATCGCCAAAATGTCAAAAAACAACATGTTTACCCCAAATGGCGTTTCCCAATTCCATCCATTTTTAAAAAATAACCTCACCATCATCTAGAGCGGAAAAAATACCATCTAAACGACCCCTCACTCAACCCTTCTCCTCCCCCACCACCTAACCCTTTCCCAACATAGGCATACATATTCAAGCACGAGCGCGACTTCAGGAAACCAACACTACCCCACTACTCGCGAATGACCTTTTAGTTTTGGTCTTTTAATCAAATAAAGAGGCTATAGGAAAGTAGGGGGCATTACTAGCAGTGCTAGGACACCCTGTATGTTCAAATCCGACCATTGGTTAGCGAGATATCAGGTTCGGGGCCGCTACGAGGGTGGCTCAATAAAAAGGGAAGCAGCTCCCCCATCATCCCACTACTTTCGCGCATCGTCGCTCATTTGTTGAATCTACGCGTGCGCTACCTATTGTAAAATGGATTTACTAAGTCAGAAACCTTCCGTGGAGTGTACTTAACATCTCTCCCAAGTTTCATCGCAATCGGACGAATGGTATATGAACGCATAGGAGACATACCCACAGACAAACTGTCACGTTACATTGATTTTTAGCCTAATTTCGATTTTTGTAAAAAATGAAAGTAGACTTATGAGATCAACACAGGGCGAAAAAAGTGTGTCTGTCTGTGTGTGTGTATGTGTGTGTGTGAGTCTGTGTGTGTGTGTGTGTGTGAGTCTGTGTGTGTGTGTGTGTGTGTGTGTGTGTGTCTGTGTGTGTGTGAGTGTGTGTACTCTGAATGTCTGTCCCCCCCTATCAATTCGAACACGGTGAATGCAATTTGGTACAAAGGTAGCACTAGCAAAGGACACCTCAGTGTCATGTTTTATATCGCCGCCATCTTTACTAAAACTGAATGGCGGCCACTCAAACGTTCAAAACGTAAAATCAAATAACGACTAACCAAATGATCCGATCTCTACCAAATTTGGTAACAACATACCTTCGTATAGGATGCGTCTTGTGACCAAATTACAAGGTCGTCCGCCATACCATTTCAGGATGGCGGCCGTGCGAATTATGCAAACTTTATAATCCATATCATGGGACCCACCAGTTCCGATTATCGAGCCGAGAATCGTTTTAACTGTTCTAAAGGAAGAGGCACGTTCGAAATTAAAAGTTTATTTTGTAATACTATAGTGCAGACGTGATTTTAAAAAGCTGAACTGATTCAGTAATAAGACAAGATGGCAGCGGATATCTTGTGCCGGACTTATATTTCACTAATTTGAGTATTGCATGCAATATAGCGCACTGATAAAAAATAAATAAACTTTGTATGAAATGCTTTATATATAAATAATATACACCAGTGATGAAATCGTTTAGTATAAATCATTATTTGCAAACAAGTTCTATGTAAGTCATTTTACATAGAACGTTATTCGTTGACACATTTAGCTCAGTGGTAGAGCGTTAGCCTATCGCTCAAATGCCTATGGTTCAAACCCGATCAGAGCTAGGTTTTTTGCTTGAAATGTTATATGTTTATTGTTTTGTAATGACTCAGATGTTTTAAAATTAAGCGTTATATTGTGCACATTATGGTGTAAAATATATATTTAATTAAAACATAATTCGCCAGCAGATTTACTCGTGACATCTAGCTGCCAGAAAGGTAACTTCCAGATTTTATTGAAAAGTTTCTTCTTCTGGCCGCTAGAATGCACTCGCTCTGTTAGGATTATATTGTTCGATATTTCTCCAATAGATGTCACGACTAGTCTACGTGGGGATCCATTGATTACTATACCATTATCATTCTATGCGCATCGAATTTGAAGAATGACAAGATGATACTACGATACATTTTAACTTTTTATTTTAAAGGGTTTGTAACAGCCTATTTTGCGTTACTTGAAAATGTTATTAAGCGTTATATTGTGCACATTATGGTGTAAAATATATATTTAATTAAAACATAATTCGCCAGCAGATTTACTCGAGACATCTAGCTGCCAAAAAGGTAACTTCCAGATTTTATTGAAAAGTTTCTTCTTCTGGCCGCTAGAATGCACTCGCTCTGTTAGGATTATATTATCGAAAATATCCACATAATTTGTATACACACGTCTCTGTAGGGTCATGGAAAGATTTGTTAATTCAATTAGGGTTGTGAAAGCCATGCACAACCAGACGTGTAAAGACATGCCTCAACTCAAAGTTGGATGTTGCCCACGGCAGGTCGTAATAATAATAATAATAATAATAATGTTATTGGTTTTACATCCCTTTTAACTACTGCTGACTTTAGAGACACCGGGGTGCCGGAATTTTGGCCCGAAGGGGATCTTTAACGTGCCAGTAAATGTACTGACACGGCTCCCTCGCATTTGTGCACCCTCAAATGCCAGCTGACTGCGCCAGGATACGAACCTGCAACCTAGGGCCCAGCAAGCGAGAACGTTACCGCTGAGCCACGCCGCCAGTCCGGTCGATTATGTCTCCAGATCCATAACATTCTTGATATACTTCTTATCTTTCTTTCTTCAATGATGGTAGCAGTTTTTATCTAGGTTGTGGCGTTTGGTAGAGGTAAATCGTTTCTAAGGTCTTCAACAAAGAATAGTTCTATTATACTCTTTGATAATAACAACGAGTTATAACCATACTCATACATTTAGGAGAAAGTAGGCTATATGTTCTTTACTGAACATCTTGTTATATATATAGACTAGCAGGTACCCGCGGCTTCGCTCGCGTCATAGTCGTGTCATATTGTTATTCAATGAAATGCAGGTGTACCCCCTTAACACCCCTTTAGAAACTGAATATCCAAAAACCCTTCCTTAGTGGGCGTTTTCGACTTACAATGAACATATTCCCAAAATTTCATGTTTCCAACTTTAATAGTTTTGGCTGGGCGATGATGAGTTAGTCAGTCAGTCAGTCAGGACACTTGTTTTTAGCCTACTTCCGATTTTTGCAAAAGACTTATGAGATCACTACAGGGGGAAAAATGTGTGTCTGTCTGTGTGTGTGTATGTGTGTGTGTGTGTGTGTGTGTGTGTGTACTCTGAATGTCTGTCCCCCCCCCCCTATCAATTCGAACACGGTGAGCGCAAATTGAACGAAATTTCGTACAAAGGTAGCACTAGCAAAGGACACCTCAGTGTCAGTTTCAAATCGCCGCCATCTTGACGGAAGCGTAATGGTGGCCACACAAATGTTCAAAGCTTAAATCAAATTACGACTAACCTAATCATCCGATCTCTACCAAATTTTGCAACAACATACCGTTATGGGGGCAGCATCCTTTGACCAAACTAATAGGTCATCAGCCTATTAGTTTGCGGATGGCGGCCATCTTTGTCTGAAAATCGATTGCCCCTACTAATTCGAACACGGTGAAATCGAATGGAATGAAATTTGGTACAGAGGTAGTACAAGCAAAGAGCACCCCAGTGTCATGTTTTATATCGCCGCCATCTGAACGGAAATGTAATGGCGGTCACACAAATGTTCAAAGCTTAAATCAAATTACGACTAACCTAATCATCCGATCTCTACCAAATTTTGCAACAACATACCTTTATGGAGGGAGCATCCTTTGACAAATCTAATAGGTCATTAGCCTAATAGTTTGCGGATGGCGGCCATCTTTGTGTCAAAATCGATTACCCCTATTAATTCGAACACGGTGAAACCGAATGGAATGAAATTTGGTACAGAGGTAGCACTAGCAAAGGGCACCTCAGTGTCATGTTTTATATCGCCACCGTCTTGACGCAAACGTAATGGCGGCCACACAAATGTTCAAAGCTTATATCAAATTACGACTAACCTAATCATCCGATCTCTACCAAATTTTGCATCAACATACCATTATGGAGTGAGCATCCTTTGACCAAACTAATAGGTCATTAGCCTAATATTTTGCGGATGGCGGCCATCTTTGTGTGAAAATCGATTCCCCCTATTAATTCGAACACGGTGAAACCGGATGGAACGAAATTTGGTACAGAGATAGCACTAGAAAAGGCCACCTCAGTGTCATGTTTTATATCACCGACATATTGACGGAAACGTAATCGCGGCCGCCCAAATGTTAAAGGCTAAAATGTAATTACGACCAACCTAATAATCTAGTCTCTACCAAATTTTGCAACAACAAATCTTTATGTGGGAAGCATATTCTGAGCAAACTGCTAGATCATCAGTCCAATAGTTTGCAGATGGTGGCCAAGTATGTGTGCAAATCGATTCCCCCTATCAATTCAAACACGGTGAAACCGAATTGAACGAAATTTGGTACAGAGGTAGCACTAGCAAAAGGCACCTCAGTGTAATGTTTTATATCGCCGCCATCTTGACGGAAACGGAATGTCGGCCACCCAAATGTTAAAAGCTTAAATCAAATTTCGACCATCCTAATAATTTTATCTCTACCGGATTTTGCAACAACATGCCTTTTTGTGGAAAGGATCTTATGACTGACTACAAGGTCATCAGCCCAATAGTTTGCAAATAGCGGCCATGTATGTGTGCAAATCCATTCCCCAGATCAATTCAAACACGGTGAAACCGAATTGAATGATTTTTTTTACAGAGGTAGCACTAGCAAAGGGCACCTCATATTCATGTTTAATATCCCTATAGCACGTTGTATTTCAACAAGCTACTACAACCAAAATTCAATTATACTCCTTGAAAAGGACAAAGAGTTATAACAATACCCATGTATTTAGGAGAAAGTAGGCTATATGTTCTTTACTAAACATCTTGTTATATAAGAGATAAGCATCGGTCCTAGTGGAAAATATTTTTATCACTTGAAACCAAAAATGCATGGGACGAAACTATTTTTTGAAATTTCATTCGAATCAATTTTTATGTCATTCATGGGACTTAGAAAATTCCGACCAAAAAGTACAAAATCATCAATAACTCCGTAAGTATTCGTCGTATGATGAAATAGCAAGAGACAGAAAAGATGTAATGTGTTATTGTCTACAACATAGGCCATGTATAATTTTACACTCAGACATATTACGTTTCCCCCCTCCCCCATAATTTCACCCCTCCCCATGGGCCCCATAAATTGGATTTATGAAAAAACGGTCAAACACCTATTTACTTATTTTTATGCTGATTTTTTCCCGCTGAGTTCCAAACTCCTGGTCTATGTCGTTTATGGGATACACGCTCCGTTAGAAATCCTTCAACCCCCACTTTTCACCCCTTTCTCCTCATAATATACACCACATCGAAAAACCCTCAGACACATGTCTTCTTATTTTTAATGATGAGTTTATATGCCGAGTATCACATCCCCCAATGAAACCAAACGGGAGATATTGCTATTCAATGAAATGCAGGTCTACCCCCTTAACACCCCTTTAGAACCTGAATATCCAAAAATCCTTTCTTAGTGGGCGTTTGTGGCCCTTGAGGAAGCTGCATACCAAATTTCATTCCAATCCGTTCGGTGGTTTCTGAGATTTCGTGATGAATGAATCAGTCAGTGAGTGAGTGAGTGAGTGAGTGAGTGAGTGAGTGGTATTTGAGCTTTATATAGTAGATAACTATGCTTAATACGCAAGTGACTAGGGATACAAACTGTGTATAAATCTCATTACTTTTGAATCCTATAGTCAGTATCTCGGAATAGGGTACGGATTAAACTTCAAACTTAGGTGAGAGTAATTCCATATTGTTTTAGACAATTTTAGAGTAAATCTTCAAATTTAGTGCTACCAACATAATTCTATGCAGCGTATAATGATCAATGTTCAACTGCATGCAACTGCCATACTAATTTATGGATTTATACCAAGTTCTGCACGTTCAATGTATATGTCTTAGAAGATATAGATATGCCTATTTTAAAGAGTCCTGAGGTTTACCAACTGCCTAGTAACATTCTTAAAACAATTGAGCCCTAGACTCAATATCGTAGATTTTGTTTATATAAACAATAATAATGTTATTGGTTTTACGTCACTATTAACACATGCGGCTTTTAGAGACATTCATATAAACAGTTTGAAACTCTACACACTATGTCTTAATATTGCAGATGAAGTTTGAGCAACACGCTTAGGTGTAGGTTTAGTATTCTGTAGAGCTATTTTTAGCCTACTTTTCACATTTTGCAAAAATGAGGAAAAAGTAGTCTTATGAGATCGGGCAAATGTGTGTCTGTCTGTCTGTCCATCTGTCTGTCTGTCTGTCTGTCCTTTTGTCTGTCTGTCTGGCTGTGAGTGTGTCCCCCCCTATCAACTCCTAAACGGCTGGAGCAATCAAAACAAAATTTGGTTGGAGTAAAGGTCTATACCCGAATATCTCGCGGCCATATTTGAAAATGATGTCAGTGCTAGCAACTGCTAAAAAATCGCAATTGAAATTTGAGCTCCATGTTGGATATCTTGGAAGGTATGAATGGGAGCTATTTCAAAATTGGCATACGTATAGATAATAATATTGCAGTTTAATTTCCAGGAGGCCATACATCGCTGTGTTGCGAAAATGATTATAAGCCTGCTGATTGGTCCAATTTTTAAATGCACATAACTTCTACACTATCAACTGGAATTCAACCAAATTTCGTATGTTGTATGCATACATTACCAGATATGACTGAGCGTATTCTTAAGACCCACCAGGGCTGCCAACTGTTAATAAATGCTCCTAATTTATTTTATCCAAATACCAATATATCAGAAAGTATGCAAGCCAATGGCTCTAAACTTTGCACACGTATAGTACCTGGCATTCTAGATGCATTTGGACTAACTAATATACGTCAGTGCTGCCAACATGATTCTAAGCCTGCTGATAGGTCCAATTTTAAAATGCATGTAACTTCTATACTAACTAATGGATTTCATTCAAAATTGGCACAACAATAGATCATATTATTTCAGATTATTTCTGACCAATACATGCATGACATTGTTGCCAACATGATTTTACGCACGCTGTTAGATCCAATGTTCAACTGCATGTAACGTCCATGCTATTCATTGGACTTCAACCAAATTTTGTATTCTGTACCTTAAGAGATGGAACTAAGAATATATTCAGTCATCAGGGCTGCCAACTGTAGTGCTCTATTAGGCTACATTATGCAAGGTGTACAGTATTTCGAAATAATTAGAAATTTCGATATTAGCAACTTAATTTCTTCATTATTCTATATAGGTTCATATACTGTAGAATAATCATTGGCATGAAAAGAAGGCTCTTTAGATCGTCACGGAACTTCTTGTTTATTGTATATTTGGGTCCGATGATGCTCGATTGACGAGCGAATCATGTAACGCCTTATTTCTATCCCTCTTCTGTTGTCCAGAACATATATATACCAGGTGGCCCCTTTTCCCCGTGCAATCTAGTTTTAGGTGACCCGCATACATTAATGCCATATGGGATGTCTGTTAACTGATTTCCACAGGGGTCACACTGAACGCAGGCCAATTACGTCAGAATACGAAGGAATAACAACCGAACGGCAGCTACCTGCATGTTCCTCACCGCTACCCGTCTAATGCACCCCATTGCCTTTTGGAGCCTCGCATTTGGGAGCGTAATAGACTCATATGTGGTACAACAACAAGACAGTTGCTGGCAACATATTGACGATGGCTGGTCAAAGGCATCGATGAGTACACGGACATTACTCTAATCTATGAAGAAGCTGGTCGTAATGCCGTTGAAGCTCGTAGACGGTAAGCACTGGTGTTTCCAGATAGACGTCTGCCGCCTACGCTCGCCAGCGAGGCCTCTTACCGCTATTGGGCGCATTAGACAGGAGTATTGAGGAACATGCAGCGTGCGGCTGTCTCTTGGCAATCTGACGTAACCGGCTTGCATGTTAAGTTACCCCTTAGCAATTCAGTTATTAGACCTCCCGTTTATCACCCGTACATGCGGGACACTTATAAGTAGATTGCACGGCGCAAATGGGTCACCTGGTATATATTTTCCACGGTTACTTCTTCGCATGTTCCAGTAATTGGGAATATATTGTGTCAACCGAATAAGTAAACACTGAAAAAATGGTTTCAAAGCAATTAAGGTATCTAAGGTCATACCAAAAGAGGAAAAAACATTAAAAATACAAAAAACATACTTTAATTACATCAGCCGCTCGTACATTCAAACAAGTAATGAATCAACCATTGATTCATCCACATAGTGAATCAATCAAACACAAAAAGAAATGAACACAATTTACCTTACAATATTTTACAGCCTACTTGGTAACTTAGTTCAGGTGGTGCGCAATACAAGAGAAATTTCTGCGTGGAACTAATTCGCCTCAGCATCTTGTCAAACAGAAGTAATTTAGTGTCAAACACTGCCATTCAGGATACAGTGAGATGGGAACAATACGTGTGTGGGAGCGTGACCCATTTGATATTAGTGGCGAACATAATTAGTGTCTACAATGGCCAAGACTCGCGCCAGACTCGTTATCTCGTGAGCGCTAACATCCGCTCCATTGTTTGAGGCTTGCATTCACCTGGGTAATGATCGTGATTATTACTGAATCAATACCGCGTTCTTAGTCATACAAACAGTGCTCACAGGAAATAGTGCATATGGTGAAGCACATTTTAAGGGCAAAGGGAAAAAGAACAGGCAAGCCAATTTTCTTCAAAAGAAACAAACCAAAATTTGAAATTCAAAGCTTCGTAGGACAAGTCTAGTTGTTATTGTTGTTGGCTGATTTAGGGGCTTTGCGATATCGTGGTCATGTATCACCGTGCACTTGGGTGTGTGTGAAATTTGTCTGATAAGCAGTGTTATTCTGATGGCTGTATTAGTGTGTGTATTTGTAGTTGAGTCTAGGATTAAGGAAGGAGGCATCCGTGAACTTGAGTCAGTTACCATCCCAGCATTTTCCTGGAGAAGAGTTGTGGAAACAAGGGTAAACCACTTCTACAAGCAGAATGGCTGAGGAAGGAATGGAATCCACCTATCCTCAATGTTGTCTCACGAGGCTGAGTGGATCCCGTTCCAGCCCTCAGACCAGAATTACATGTCTTGACTGAGCCGTGGATCGAACTCGGATCTCAGGGATGACCACGAGCTGGTCGACAAGTATACTACATATTAAAGCACTCTGTTATCCGAGCATGCTAACTGAACATCTGGTTTCCTAGATTTGGCTGGTTGCTTGGCTTAGCGGTAACGTACTTGCCTGTTGTGCGCAAGTTTTCAGCATCGAATCCTGTCATTTGTGGGTGTGCAAATGCAAGGGAGCCGTGTCAGTAGATGGCGCGTCTCGCTCGGAAGTGATGGTCTCCATCTCAGCAACGCTGTACAGCTTTTCCCGGAGCGGCTAACTGGTGAACCATGTGTTATTTCCTCGTACAAATACAAACCGATATAAAATAAGTGAATTAATTAACGTATTTCACAGTCATACAGCATAACGTTTTGATGTATAACGATTACAACGCAACCAACCACCCCGAGCCGAGAAAATGTTACCTTACAACAATGATAACAACTTTGTTTCTTGGACACACAAAATTGTGAAATTAATAAACCAGTTATACAACATTCCAATGTATATTGTGTTAACATTTGGATCCGATCTGATGACGGGCTTTTGAGATAATAATTCTTAATTGTGACAAATGGTTGAAACATGCTTAAAAACGTGCACTTTTTGTGTTCCAAATGCGATAAAAAATATTAAAATATAAATTAAACAAGATGTTCAGTAAATAACATATAGCCTACTTTCTCCTAAATGCATGGGTATTGTTATAACTCTTTGTCCTTTTCAAGGAGTATAATTGAATGTTGGTTGTAGTAGCTCGTTGAAATACATCGTGCTATAGGGATATTAAACATGAATATGAGGTGCCCTTTGCTAGTGCTATCTCTGTACCAAATTTCGTTCAATTCGGTTTCACCGTGTTTGAATTGATAGGGGGAATCGATTTGCACACATACTTGGCCACCATCTGCAAACTATTGGGCTGATGATCTAGCAGTTTGGTCAGAATATGCTTCCCACATAACGATTTTTTGTTGCAAAATTTGGTAGAGACTAGATTATTAGGTTGGTCGTAATTACATTTTAGCCTTTAACATTTGGGTGGCCGCGATTACGTTTCCGTCAAGATGGCGGTGATATAAAACATGACACTGAGGTGGCCTTTTCTACTGCTACCTCTGTACCAAATTTCGTTCCATTCGGTTTCACCGTGTTCGAATTAATAGGGGGAATCGATTTTGACACAAAGATGGCCGCCATCCGCAAACTATTAGGCTAATGACCTATTAGATTTGTCAAAGGATGTTCCCTCCATAAAGGTATGTTGTTGCAAAATTTGGTAGAGATCGGATGATTAGGTTAGTCGTAATTTGATTTAAGCTTTGAACATTTGGGTGGCCGCCATTACGTTTCTGTCAAGATGGCGGCGATATAAAACATGACACTGAGGTGCCCTTTGCTAGTGCTACCTCTGTACCAAATTTCATTCCATTCGGTTTCACCGTGTTCGAATTAATAGGGGTAATCGATTTTGACACAAAGATGGCCGCCATCCGCAAACTATTAGGTTAATGACCTATTAGATTTATCAAAGGATGCTCCCTCTATAAAGGTATGTTGTTGCAAAATTTGGTAGAGATCGAATGATTAGGTTAGTCGTAATTTGATTTAAGCTTTGAACATTTGTGTGACCGCCATTAAGTTTCCGTCAAGATGGCGGCGATATAAAACATGACACTGAGGTGTCCTTTGCTAGTGCTACCTTTGTACCAAATTTCGTTCAATTTGCGCTCACCGTGTTCGAATTGATAGGGGAGCCAGACATTCAGAGTACACACACTCTCTCTCTCTCACACACACACACACACACACAGACTCACACACACACATACACACACACAGACAGACACACTTTTTTTCGCCCTGTAGTGATCTCATAAGTCTACTTTCATTTTTTGCAAAAATCGAAAGTAGGCTAAAAATCCAAACCTACATGAACTAACGTAAAATAGAACGACGAAAATGTTGATGGTATTGGATTTTATGTAGGTCCATTGGTTACTTCACAAACAACCTTCAAACTCGAGTGCACATAATACTTTGGTCGACAGTAAGTATCAGTGACATCTGGTAGCGAAAGTTGGAACTACTTGAAATGGAACGGAACTTGTAGTTCACCCTATGGGTGTCCGCTTGAAGCAGCTACATCCTCTGGCGAGCGGAACATGTCCTTGGACACTCCTGGCACTAAAAGTCATACAGGCGGTTTCGGTGGCATAGTCGGTAGCATGCTGAGCTTCTATGCCCAAGATAGCAGGTTCAAACCCGGCCGAAGCCGTCGGATTTTTTAAGAGCGTTAAAAATCCATCGGTATGCCTTCCTTTGGAGGGGAAGTAAAGCTAGCGGTCCCATGTTATAGATTTATGGCATGTTAAAGAACCTTCCACTAATTACACCTGTGTGAAGCTAAATTGATAGGTTAGTAATGTAAACAACGCTCTTTGGTTTCTACGTTCGTTGCCAAGAGCCGACTGCGGTGGCGTCTAGTAGCTAAGTTCTGAACTAGGCCTAGTAGTCGTTGATGGTGGTGTTTGGCGGTAAAAGTAGGAACTATTTGAAATATTCAAAGTTGCAGTCCTTACTTGAATAATAAAATAGATACACACACTAATACAGCCATCACAATTAACACCGGTTATCAGACAGATTCTACACACACCCAAAGTACACGGGGCTACATGACCACGTTGTCGCAGCCCCTAAACTGAGGAACGAACCAACCAACCAAAATTCATACGATAAATAAAATAAATTCCTTTATTAAGGCAACACTGAAAATGGCTTCAACCACCATAATATTAATTATAAGTTAATTATTATGACTTCTACATTTTCTTAAAACTGCGAATGAAGAAACTTAACAGTGATATAGCAAATAAGCTAACTGGGCAAGTCAGCACTTGAAATGTTAAATCTATGTGCACAATTATGTGGGAGATGGTACTTTATTTATAATAAAAACACTTATATAGATGCAAGGAAGCCTCCGTGGCTTAGGCGGCAGCACGCCGGCCTCTCACCGCTGGGTCCGTGGTTCAAATCCCGGTCACTCCATGTGAGATCTCTGCTGGACAAAACGGAGGCAGACAGGTTTTTCTCCGGGTACTCCGGTTTTCCCTGTCCAAATTTCATTCCAGCAACACTCTCCACTATCATTTCATTTCATCTGTCATGCATTTAATCATTGCCCCAGAGGAGTGCGTCAGGCCTCGGCAGCCGGCACAGTTCATATCCTCGCCGCTAGATGGGGGCTTCATTCATTCCATTCCTGACCCGGTCGGAGACTGGAAGCAGGCTGTGGATTTTCATTTACATATAGATGCAACAGTTACTGTATTATAGACCTGCGCAACTTGTCATGGATTGTTAGTTATATCTGAATTTTTGTTAAGATATTGTTAAGATATTGGTCTTCAAGTCTGCTTGTTTAGTGTGATATCTGTGATAGGAAATGGTCAGCTTGGTGTTTGTATTGAAATGGATTAAGAACTTTGCTGTTTGTTTGAGCGATGTGGGATACGTTCTCGTGCAGCTGCTACGACTAGCATTGTCAACACTTCAGTAAAACAATAAGTTTCAATTATTAAGGTAACACTGAAAAATGGCTTCCAATAGTATACAATTATCTTAAATTACAACAACAAATTACGAACTAATGTTTATACCATGAACATGATCTTACCATAACCAATACTAACTGCTATAACGCACATTACTGACAAACCGCGATCATTCATTCTCAGTAAAGAAAAAGTATTAATGTTGTACCACTGCCAGATAATCCTACAATAGCAATTCAAAAGAAAAGACGGACATTTTCAATGAGGTTTCTTTCTTTCCTTCATTGGTTTTCCTTTCCTTACTTAGTTTTTCATTCATTCATTGATTTATGTATTTATGTATTTATTATTATTATTATTTGCGTACATTCCCCTTCAAGGTGAGGAGCTAAAACACAAAAATCTAGCTTTGTGGTGGCTCTTTTCCTTTTCTTAGCTTTCCAAATACCTTTCACCCGTTAACTGTGTTCCTTCTTCTCCTCAACTGTCCATTTTCGCCTATTTCTTTTGGGTTGTGATCTGAATTCAAATTTCTGGTTTTTGACTTTTTGTCAACAAATGCTGCGGTCGATGATGTCTTCTATGGTGATAATTAATTGTTGTAATCTTCCATAGTTTATTTATTTATTTATTTGTTTCACTTATTTCTCAAGGACTACAGCATCGATTTATATGGAATCTGCTTTGATAAATCGTTTGAACGTACATCTCAAACCTTTCTACCTCAGTTTCCTTGGACATTAAAAGCCCGTAAATTTAAGCGTTCTGAAAAATTATGTTCTTATTGCACCCTTCAATAAAGCAGTGATTTACCAAGATTCTTTCTACGGGGTTGTGCTCAGTCCGGTATGCTTTTTAAGGCAAAGTTCGCAAAAACATGCTCTATTTGAATAGAAAGGTCCATAACCAAAGCTATACTAGGAATAAAACGAATAACAAGTAGAATAAAAGTATTTAATGACTGAAATAGCTGAGCATAAATAATAATAATAATAATAATAATAATAATAATAATAATAATAATAATAATAAGTCCTCCCTGGCTTTTACTCCCACTCGAAATAAATATATTACTGAGAGGTATCACACTCGCTCCACACAACAAAAACAAAGTGAATACAGCTTCACTCAAATGATTATAATAACATAAATTGATTGGTAAGAACTCGCTCCTCACAAAAATATGGATACAAGTCCATTGATCCTGGTCAAGAAGTTATATATGCGTGGTGTACTGATCCTTAATAAGAAAATGAGTACTGATGGGAGTCCGTTTACAATTGAAACAGTCATATTGCTCACGGAGTCGCATCTTTAAAATCAAACTACGGTTATGGGACCCGCACTTAATAAAAAAAAGTCCTCTCGGCACGCCGGAAGGCGGAGGTAGATTTCACCAGACAAACTTGGGGATAGGCGAAAATAGGCAGAATATGCAGGTTATCGTAGATGGATCAGACCTCATTTATTGCGAGAAGGTATTTCATAATTGGAGCTTAATTGTTTTTCGTCATTTTATGCTTATTTTAAACATGTTATTGTCTTATGGGAACGGTAACCTTCTTGTCATTTGGGGTCCATTTTTATACTTGTGGTCACACTGTCCTTATGCAAGGTTTCGACACTGATGTGTAACTATCTAACGGTCTGTTACATCTTCATGCAAAATTATATCTCCCGCAGAGATTTTGGTTGGTTCCTCAGTTTAGGGGCTTTGACAACGCGGTCATGTAACCCCGTGTACTTAGGGATGGCTGTATTAGTCTGTAATTCAGGTAAGGACTGCAGACGGTCAATTTCAAACAGTAGTTCCTAATGTTGCTACCAGATACTACCGTCAACGACACCTAGCTGTGAACTTGGCTACTAGATGCCACCGCAACCAGCAACTCGCAACGAACGTTGGAACTTCCCCTCCAAAGGAAAGCATACTGAGGGATTTTTAGCGCTCTTAGAAAATTCGACGACTTCGGCCGGCTTTGAACTCGCGACCTTGGGCTTAGACATTCAGCATGCTACCAGTTACGTCACCGAAGCCGCTTCACACTTAGTCAGATGGAAATCTGAATCTGATCTCGTGCAAGTGCGTTATCCTGGCAACGTCTGATGGCTCATCCCTCATCAATTTAGTAGTGTTGCCATGGCAACCACTGATAGCTCTTGGCATTTTCTTATAATTCCGAAATCATTTTTCTCATCCCTTGGCATAATGATGGGTCATATCAAAAATTCTTTCAGACAAAAGTTTTAGGTAATTATTAGGGGAATATTGTCCATTTTGTACGGTTTTGATATTGTGCCTATTAAGAGAGATATGATTAATGTTTCCCGAAAAAAACACTTTTTCCCACCCCTTTGGTCAATGGTTGGTGCTATAAAAAAAACTCTTCAAACATAAATTTTTGGGCTTTATCCGACACATAGTATGAACGTTGAACGGATTCGATATTTCATATATTAAGAGAGTTATAGTAATATTTCACTTTTTCGAAAAGGCCCCCCATTTTCACCCCCTTCGACCGATTTAGCCCAGTAACAAACTCGACCGAGATTTTATAGGTATACATATTCGGTAAAAATGCAAAGTGATTGGTGCAAAATTATGGCAGTTATCGTGTCCACAAGAAACTGATATACATTATGTATAAACTTTTGAACTGACGGTGGTTTTGGGGTCTGGGGGATGTGAAACGCGAAGATATGTCGAAATTTTCCGGAAGTCGAAATATGGTACCCATTGCAATAGTTAGTTTTCTAATGAAATCTACCTCTGGTTGGTTCCTCAGTTTACGGGCTGCGACAACGCGGTCATCTAACCCCGTGTACTTTGGGTGAGTGTAGAATCTGTCTGATAAACGGTGTGAATTTTAATGGCTGTATTAGTCTTAAATCGGGTAAGGACTGCCGACGGTCAATTTCAAGCAGTAGTTCCTAATGTTGCTACCAGGTACTACCGTCAACGACACCTAGCTGTGAACTTGGCTACTAGATGCCACCCCAACCAGCAACTCGCAACGAACGTTGGAACTTCCCCTCCAAAGAAAAGCATACTGAGGGATTTTAGCGCTCTTAAAAAATCCGACGACTTTGGCCGGGTTTGAAACCGCGACCTTGGGCATAGACATTCAGCATGCTACCAGTTACGTCACCGAAGCCGCTTCACACTTAGTCAGATGGAAATACTGAATTTGATCTCGTGCAAGTGCGTTGTCATGGCAACGTCTGATGGCTCATCCCTCATCAATTTAGTAGTATTGCCACGGCAACCTCTGATAGCTCTTGGCATTTTCTTATAATTCCGAAATCATTTTTCTCATCCCATGGCGTAATGGTGGGTCATATCAAAAATTCTTTCAGACAAACGTTTTAGGTAATTATTAGGGGAATATTGTCCATTTTGTACGGTTTTGATATAGTGCCTATTAAGAGAGATATGATTAATGTTTCCCGAAAAAAACACCTTTTCCCGCCCCTTTGGTCAATGGTTGGTGCTATGAAAAAACACTTCAAACATAAATTTTTGGGCTTTATCCGACACATAGTTTGAGCGTTGAACGGATTCGATATTTCACATATTAAGAGAGTTATAGCAATATTTCACTTTTTCGGAAAAAGCCCCCCTATTTTCCCCCTTCGACCGATTTAGCCCAGTAACGAACTCGACCGAGGTTTGATAGGTATACATATTCGGTAAAAACTTCAAAGTGATTGGTGAAAAATTACAAGAAACTGATATACATATATATATACATATATATATATATATATATATATATATATATTATTATTTCCGATTATTCCCCTTCAGGAGAGCGTGAGAACTTGAGCCAATCATAGCTTCCCTTCCTTTTCCTCTCTTCTTTTCTTCCCAAAACCTCTTCATTAGTTCACTGTGCTTTTTCTTCCTTTCCTCTGTCCATTCTTTCCCTGATGTATCTTTCCTTGAAACTTGTACAATTTTCGTGTTTCTGATTTTATTTCTAAATTGTTCTCTGTCCTTAATGCCGTCTTCAGAGATTTTAAGTAATTCCATGTCTTCATGTACTTCTTTAATCCAACTGGTCTTTAATTTACTTGCATTCACGATATTGAAAATCTTCTTAGTGAGTCTGTTCTCATCCATCCTATATATGTGTCCATAGAACTGCAGACGTCTCTTCCTAAATTTATCTACAATGGTGTCTGTATTTTCATAAAGTTCCTTTGTTGGTCTCCTGACCCAAATTCCAGTACGGAAAACAGCGCCATGGATTTTCCTAAGAATTTTTCGTTCCTGTTTCTCAATATCATGAATTCTTGTCATTCCTCTAATGACGGTTGTTTCTGCCGCGTACAAGGCTTCAGGCAAGACAACTGTGTTATAATGGCGCAATTTTGCATTGCGAGATACTGCTCTTTTGTTATAATGATTCCATGTCAGCTTGTACGCCTTCTGCAATTTTACTATTCTATCTGCATTAGAAATTGTGTTCAATCCTGTGGGTTGGATGGCTTCTCCTAAATATTTGAAGTGAGTGACCTGCGAGATTTTTCCATATTGCGTTCGCAAGGTGATGTTTCCTGTTGATTTGGTATCCATATACTGTGTTTTTTCATAGGAAATATCAAGTCCCGTTTTACTGGAGATTTCATGTAGTTTCTCTACCGCTAATATGGCTTCATCCTTGTTGTTTGTTAAGATGGCCAGATCATCTGCAAAGGCCAAGCATTTCACAGTGACTCTTTTCCCTTTCTCCTTTCCAATTTGGATACCTTTCACATGCTTTTCCCATTCTGTGATGATTTTGTCCAGTACGATGTTGAACAAGAGTGGTGATAAACCATCCCCTTGTCGAACTCCAGTATGTATTGCAAAAGAGTTAGAGATTTCTCCCATGAATTTCACCTTGGAGGTAGTTCCCAATAATGTTTCCTGGATGATGGCCCTCGTCTTCCTGTCAACTCCTAATTCTTCTAGTCTGTTAAACAAGGTTTATCTGTCAACCGAATCGTAAGCCTTTTTGAAATCCACAAATGTGACTGTAGTGTTCCTGCATCGTCGGATGTGCAGTATGGTCTTGAGGTTCCAGATCTGCTCAATACAGGACCTTCCCTTCCTGAAACCTGCCTGATATTCTCCAATATGGTGGTCCACCTGTGGCTCGAGTCGATTCAGCAAAGCTTTAGAGAGAAATTTATAAGCGACTGGAAGAAGCGAAATTCCTCTATAATTATTCGGATCAGTTTTGCTTCCCTTCTTATGGAGTGGGTGTATCAAAGCACTCTTCCATTCTTTTGGGATTTTCTCTGTTTTACAGACATCTGATATTATTCTGTGAATTTTTGGTGTTATGTGTTCATGATCCAATTTCCAAACTTCTGCAATAAGTCCATCTTCACCAGGGGCTCTATTGTTTTTTAATGACTTGATTATGTCCACTATTTCTTCATGTGATGGTGGAAGTGAATCAAGGTTGGGCATTGGTTTTGCAAATTGAAGTTGTTCAGAAGGTGCTTCGCAATTAAGGAGTGTACTGAAATATTTAGCTAGAATTTCACAATTATTGCTCGTATTTGTTTCCAGAGATCCATCAGGTCGTTGGAAGCATAAACTAGGGGGTTGAAAGCCTGCTATATTTTCTCTAAAGGTCTTGTAAAAATTTCTGGTGTTGTTCTTAGTGAAGTCCTGTTCTATTTCATTTAGCCTATTATTATCATAATTGCGCTTTTCTCGGCGAATAATTTTAGAAGTGTTTTTCCGAACCTGCACAAATTCTTGCCATTTTTCTGTTGTTTTATGGCTATTGAAATTATTCCATGCTTTAAACCTATATTCAATAGCATGATCGCATGTGATGTTCCACCACCTACGATTTCTCTTTCTCGGAGGTTGACCGAATTTTATTGCTTGTTTCATTTCTCTGCAAGTTCAGACCAGCTCGTGGTATCCATTTGACGGATTTCTTCAATGATGTTCATCTTGTTGAATTCAAGGTATTCTGGATCAGTTCGGAAAATCTGGGTTCCCCTTATCCTTTGTCTGTTGGGTTGAAATTTTACCTTGATTTGTAGTAAATGATGATCTGAGTCAAAGAATCCTCTCCTGGTTTTCACATTAAGGACTTCTTTAGCGTTCCTTCTAGAGATAGCAACGTGGTCAATCTGGAATTCTCCAAGTGTTTCATTGGGGGATATCCATGTTGTTAATTTACGCGTAGGCTTCTGGAATTGTGTTGACATAATTTGGAGATTTAAATTTTGACAGAAGCTTATAAGGTGTTCACCATTTTTATTGGTTCTTCTATGAGCAGTGTATGGTCCGGTAATTCTCCTATATTTCTTTTCTTTTCCTAACTGACCATTAAAATCCCCCAGTAGAATCTTGACATGATGTTTGGGAATTTTGTTCGTGATTTCCTCCAGAAGTTCCCAGAAGTCTTCTATTACCTGAGGGTCTTTCCTGTTGTAGTCATTCGTTGGTGCATGCACGTTAATCAGTGTGTATACCTTGTTTCCCGATTTTATTGAGAGTGTTGAGATTCTTTCTGATGGTGAAGTAAAATCAATTACTGAATCTGTGACGGACTTGCTAACCGCAAAACCTGTGCCAAATTGTCTTGGTCCTGTGTTGATCTGCACTGCAGGTTTTCCTTTATAGAGCCTGTAATTCTCAGAATCAAAGTGATTTTCATCTGTAAATCGTGTTTCCTGCAATGCCAAAATTTTGATGCTGAATTTATCAAGCGTGTTCGTTAGATGTTTGAGTTTCCCAGGCTTAAGCAAAGTGTTCACATTAAGTGTACCTATGAAACACTTTCGTTTAGGTCGAAGAGGTTTTGAGAAGCTCCGATCCTTCTCTACATGACATGTCTGGTCCCCCAGAATCCTATGACCAGAACAGGGATACAATCTATTGACTGGGGCCTGGGGTAGTGGAATCTTTTCCTGTCGTTCTGCCATGGTTGCTTCAAGTTGAAGATTGTTTGTGGTGATCTCCGATGGAGATCACAAGATTTTAAGACTTAATTGTTGAGATTAAGCCGTACTTCGAACAGCCGCACCAACTAGGTGAACAGACGCTGCTCACTAGCCGCTGGATGCCAGAACAGACACTAGTGAATTGGATATATGGACATCCATATACCTTTTACTCTTATCAACCCCGAGCACTGGGGTGCCTCCTCCGCCTCATACGCTGTACTGAAGTCCATCTTCTCCACCGTATTCGCCGTTGAGGTCTTCACTACTAACCCTGAGCTTGGGCCCTCCATATTTGTAACCCCTGGAGAGAGGGTGTCCCAGCATTATAAAACCCCCAGGAGTTGGGCTACCTGTTGGTCCGCGGGTTCTATTGGGGGGTATTTGAACCAACCCTACAAACTGTAGGGGCCCCCTATCCGCCACCTGGGGACGCGCTCTCTAGAGGTTACAGGTTCCCCCGAGATATATATATATATATACATACATAAATTATATATAAACTTTTGAACTGACCGTGGTTTTGGGGTCTGGGGGATGTGAAACGCGAATATATGTCGAAATTTTCCGGAAGTCGAAACATGGGACCCATTGCAATAGTTAGCTTTCTAATGTAATCTACCTAACACTATAATTAATACTGACACATGCAAGATCTAAAATACTAAGATATGATGAATCTCCCCGAGATTCCAACCCCGTGCCAGAGCACATAAAACTCAAAATAGCATGCCGTATAGGCCAAAAGCTCACATAAAACTGGGAAACAGCCTCGCACACGCAAATGCCCTAAGGGTCAAAGAACGCCTAACATAAACACATTAGAAGTCAAGCAACAACAACAAAATACACGCCTAAACGGCTGAAAATTATTTTTACATGAATAAAAGCCAGTCAAACTGATGTTTCGGAAGATACCTTAAAACATGGACAACTCCCATTTAAATCAATCAAATATTCTTTATAACCGATCAGGGTTTTGTGAATTTTAATAAACATCTTATATTGAAATACAGGAACCTGGCCTGCTTGCTAATGAGCAGCGTCGTTATCTGATTGTGCGCTCCCCTACTGATATGAGTCACGATGCCTTTCCTCTCTGTCAGTCTTCCAACCCTGGTGCTAATTATATATGGGGCCACACTGGTACCGTTATCCATCAGGAAACGCGAAAAGACATATCTCACTCATCCCCTTGGATGGCAAGAAAACACAAATATTTACCACAAGCTCAGCCTCGCAAGGACATGAACTGGGCTGAAGTGCGGCAAGTCGCAATAATCTCAATGATATATTTCCCGCGAGCACTTCATAAAATCACACCATACACCATAAATCTTGGACTGACTTACTCATAATCATACCATCTAGGTCGGCTCAAATCAGATTAACCTACTTTGCGTCCAAGACACATCAAACAAATAAATCAACAAAAACTCTCGGGTGCGCTAGTGGCATCCCGCACATGTTGCTAGACAAGCAATTATCAAAAGAAATAATCCTGATCCATCATAAAATCTGCTCACAAATAATTTTTACCCTCCAAATTCTAATATTAATCTCAAATAATTCTGTTCCATTTTTGTTATAAGGCATACTTCCGAGTTACATTGCTTGTACGCGACTTAAGCAAGCGAATGCGAGCACGTCTGCGCGCATTAACCCGTGCACTTGAATCAAACAAAAACACAATATCTACAAAATACAAAGCGCTAAGCTGTCCCATACGTAATGTGTCAGTAAACAAGAACCAAGAATCTAAATTACAAACATAAGCAAACAAATATCTACAAAAATATATCCCATAAACCATAGTTGACTTAATAAATAAATACATTCATTTCGGTACTCATTCCTTTAAATCAGCGCCAGGGAAACATCTCCGGCCATCTCTCCTCCTAAATGCTTAGCTCAAAATAGACATCGCTTGGCAGATGTCCTGCTGGTTCCAAGATTCGCCCTCGTGCCTTTATGTCATCTCGTGCTGAATTAAAATAATGTTTGTCAGATACGCACTCGATATATTTCCTATTAAATTCACCGATCAAGTACTAAATTCCTTGACTGTCTATTGGTGAATATTACGATGAACTGCCCCTATCTGGTAGTACTGGGACTACAAATAAAACACTGAAGTTACATTTATAACTTGTCGAAAATGTTCCATGTCCAGATACATGAAAAATATGCAGAGTGTCCACGACACATAAATATAATAACGTCTTGTGCCTTCAGTCACACTAAAAAGAGTCACGTCTCGTGTCTTCAGACACCTGAATAAAAGTCACCTCTTGAAGCTTCCTGGACCACTTTTAAATTAAACTGGCTAGAGTAGGCATGGAAGGGGGTTTATGGAAAAATATTCCATAATAATTATCAGACTAGCATGCGATCGGCATCACTGAGATCGTAGAAATGTGGAGGTTAAGATTAAGCTGTAGCTAGCTTGAATCGATCGAGGAATTAATCCGTAGATAACTCGCGCCTTAATTCACCAGGATGCGTTATGACGCCGAGTTGCCGCTTAAAAAGGGCGTCTTGATATTATTGGTTCAGACTCTTGTAGATCTTCGCGAGCTCCTACTTATTTTCCTCCCACAAGGAGTGGTTATTACGAAGATTGACCATTCACATCGTAGCATTCAGTTTCTTCTTGGCGCCAACTCTCATAGTAACAAGCCGTTCTATGCGTACCCAAGCCTTCCTTCGCGCTAAAAGTTGCACCTGTCCTCTGCGTCATGTTCCTAGGCTAACTTTCTAAAATACCACAGGAGCTTAAACCTTTGTGTCCTCTCTGCCACTGATTTCTCAACATTTTCCAGCTCCGTCAGGCTCTCATATCTGCTGTCTGCAGAAATATATCATATGATGATGAATAAATTATTAGAATCCTTTATACAGCTCGTGGATAAAGGGTTCAGTATGTTTTATGAATTGACAATCTTTTATCATAATTTTAGGCAGTTTTAGCAGCAGTGACACATACATACATGGTTCAACACAGCGAAGGAATCACCACGGCCGTCAGTAGATATAACCGTTTAAATACAGTATTTATCGCCGATTACGTTGTCCGGAGACCTCTAGGATACACGATGCGCATTTCTCTGCTTGCGTAATTTAATTCAGATTCCCAATGCGCAGCCACCGGCAGATAACGGTGGCGTGAACTGTATATCATGAAGAACACACGCTTTTCTAGTCGTAGGGTGGTTATTACATCATTTTAGGAACTACGAGCTTCTTGTTCACCAGGCCCTTGAGTTGAATGTTTAGTGTTACTGTGAAGTATACAACTAAGCAATTGTGTAATTTAAGAATTATTGTAAATATTGATGTAGCCTATATGAACTTGATCTGATGATGATCGCATGACGATCGAAACATGTCATCCAATAAATAACCCTCTCCCCCTTTTTAGCCTATTTTCATTTATGAAAAAAAATGGGCTTATGGGATCACCTTTTGTCCGTGTGTCCGTCTGTGTGTGTGCGTATGCGTGTGATTCGTGAGTGCCCCCCCCTAATAAAATCTAACGGCTGGAGCGATTTCAGTGAAACTTGGTACGTTCATAGCACTATTCCGGACGACACGACCCTGCCCTTCAAATTTTGTTACTTGTCACGAATCCAACATGGCAGATGTGCGAAATATTTCCAGCATTGAATATCTCCGAAACTATTGCCGATATCGCCCTGGAATTTTGAACGGTGATAAAGAAAACTACTAGAGGTTCACCTATGTGACTTTTGGAAACCTGGTAACTACAAAACCAACATGGCGGCCAAGCGAAGTTGCGACATTTAAATAGACGTTTCTCGCGATTTAACCAACCAAACGCAATGAAACTTGGTACATTATATGACTATACACATTGTAATGTGTGGATATCAAACCTCGTTGAATTGCTTATATAACCTCAAGATGGCGGCTGTGCAAAATATTTCACCGGCATTCTATATCTCTGAAACTATTACCGGTATTACCCTCAAATTTTGTACGGAGATAAAGAGCACTACTGGAAGTTCACCTATGAGACTTTCAAAAACCGGTTAACTAATAAACGAACATGGCGGCCAAGCGAAGTTGAAAGTTTTAAATAGAACTTTCTCGCGATTTAATGATGCAAACGCATGAAACTTGGTACAGGAAATGTTTATACTGTACCCATGTGAGTAATCTCGATGGAAAATATGCTTCTGCCTCCAGCTAGCTTCAGGACTCGAGGGTGTACCGTCCTCCCACTGAGCAGTTGCATACTTTGGATTTGAGGCTAAAAGGTATCAACTCTACAATGATATGGCACAACTCTATTCTAAAACTTTAATTCAGTAAATAAAATCATGGCTTTTAACAAATAAAACAATCCCCATAACGATAAAACAAAAGCAAACAAAAATTACTTTCCACAATCCACCAAAATGAACATAATATAATCATAATAAAATCATATAATACCACAAACCTTTACCCTTATGTGAACTTCACAAAGATCTTCTAGTGCGCTGATGCACTTACAACTTCAGAAACAAACTGTACATTGACACTACTGTCATACAATGTGACTTCTTTAATTTCACAAAATTACTGATTCATTAAACCTTCTTAATTTGACAATTATGTGTACCGTGTGTGTTTTGATCTTTCTTTTCCCACCAAATGCTTCACATGCATTAGCCTATTCTGGTGTTGCACAGCAAACTACGTGCAACTCCATAATTATGTAAGCTACCCCTACTCCACTATTTATATAGTTCCACTGCATGCCGTTTGTGATTTAATATAATAAAAACGTTATGTTATTGTTGTGTCGGATGGTACAATCAAACTACCTTGCGCGCGTAGCCTGTGGAATCTGGTAACCAACTTCTGAAAAAGTTGTCAGTGACAGTACAAATGCAACGTCTAACCATTCGTTAGATAGCTAAAATCATGAACCATCAGAGTAATATATAATTATCAATGTGTTCTTAAACCACATGGCTTCATTTCTCAACATAACAATATTTCATTCCATGTCATTAACAGGGTCTAAAATCTGTTCCTTTCAACCTTACTTTTACGGTCCGTCTGGCCGTCCCCAGACCCTCTCCCCGAGCGGTCGGCATACAATAGAAATGGGATGGGTCTCCCTCACTAACTCGACCCTCGCTTTATGTCTGAAGGCTTATTTCCAAAGCATTGTAAGATTTTACAAGACAAACTGTGCTTCCAATGACACGCATATCTCAATGGCTTTTAACTGAATATTATGCACACAGGTAGTGAATGAGCTTTATATTTATTCCTACCCCGAGGATAAATAATAACTGGCACCAAACTAGGCCCATTTCAACATGAAGGTACGAGGTTCGTAAAACATTGGTCTATTAGGCAACCGGTGTCTTAAATAAATTATGCGGTCAGTCCAAGCTGCCGACATTTGAGGTTCGCTTCAACAAGCCGAATCACTCAACAATAAGTTCTCGGGAAACCATAAAGTGTCGAGGTGTCCATCGTTTGCCTCGCACCTACATGGGATTTCAATCCGGAACATTTCATCCATCATCAGAGTTAGGGTCCAACACTAAACACTCTGGCACAAAGTATATCTCCGCTTATGCCTCCGGCATAGGAGATTTCATACGCAGAATAGACCACCTGGATCCTTACCTAATGTTACGACTTCGTCCTATAATATTAAGAGAAATCTATCAATTACTCTATAAGCTTCTCACATAAGCTGCAAATTCAATTCACTAAAAGCTCTTCCATTCCTGGCATAATTATATTCCCATTAATACAATATATTCTGATATCAAACTCTTTCTTTAATCCCGTAATGTAATCTTACTGTATAATCTTACTGCTTGGATCGATAAGTCTTGCAAATAGCGTAATTATTTCTTGTTTACAACCTTTACCTGATGCGTTCATTAATACCTTTGATATTCATAATTGTTATTATATTATTCTCACTGACATAAATTACCAAATCATTCCTTATTATTATTATTCTCACTGACATAAATTACCAAATCATTCCTTATTATTATTATTATATTTCTGACATAATTTACCAAAATCCGACACAACCAATCATCTCAAAACTCGAACAACTGTGCTCGTAACATTTACATAACTGATTGCCATCTTAATTAATAGTGGTAATGATTAATCAACTTATTGATGCACATTAACATCTCACCTCTATAAAAATCAACACAATAATGATTAAACCTGGAGGGTCTACCTCCTAATCTGATTCTTACTGGCATCTTTACTGAAATCACATAACATGCAGTGGCCCATATTCTCTAATTAACCATAATTTGTGGGGTACTCACATATCTCTAGGCTCCTCATGGTGGCTTCAACCAATCATATCCTTCCAAGTCGCCTGCCATATGCAGGTTTAACGCGACATTTTTATCTTGAATACACACATTTTATGACACATATTTTCCGTTAACCACACGGCACTTTGCATTTCTATAATGAAGCTATTGCTTCCAAACATGTGACACTTTATAACACTTATTAAACCACTACTTCAAAAGATATTTTACATATGCTTTATACATAACACACGTCACTTTGTACACTTTTCATCGCTTGAAATTCCCTAGCAAAGATATCAAAATTGCAGGTGTCGACGGCATCTCCCGTGCTCCTAGCAACTCCTGATTGAAAGTCTGGTTTACCTGCCCTCGGAATTCACCAACAGTTTTTATACATACTCCTACGGTAAGCTTCCTGCGTCGCATAGATATGCTAACTTCCGTCCTGAGCGTTATTATTTGGTATCCTTACGACATTACCAAATGCTTCGTAAAGTTTCTCCCAGCGCATTCAAGCGTAATTAGGCATGAATGATCAGTCGATATTTGATACATTGCGCTTAACACTGTCCATAACTTTACACAAATTATTATTATTATTTACAATAGTTCTCCCACTCATCTTACACGGTGCTTCCTAAGTGAACACGCCATTGTTCGTACTGCTGAGTATACCTGCAGCGTGATTATTATTAATAAAAGCTTATTAAATGCTTCACTCAAATGTAGAACTCTTTGTGCGGGCGTCCTTTCATGCACCGGACCAACATATGTTCCGCCATGACGACTGTCTGCGACTCTCTTGACAAACTGTGACAAACTGGTGTGAGACTGGCTCCAACTAGGGTAAGACTGACTTAAGACTGAATGCTCTGCTAAGGGTCGGCCTCCTTATATTAGTTTCACACAGAAAGTAGAGCGAAATCTTCCCGCGTGATCTCGGCTCCTCTCCCAGCATGATTCTGGTCTCGAAACCATGTTCATTGGGTTCCTTTTCTTTCACTGATCCCAGAACTATCTGCGTGCTAAAGAATCGCTCGGCCAATTAATTAATATTAATTCCTTTCTCTATAGCGTGGGCACGCTATCTCACTGGGATTCCCTGGCAACCTCCTCAAATCCCGCCGCGAACAACGATAGTCCTACGGTCCTTCCGCACTTCCTTAAATATGCGTCAATTTCGCAGATTAAAGGCTCTAAAATTAGCCTCCAGTCTAAAGATTCACCTGTGGACAAGTCTCATGTCATTTCGCTACTCCAATCACGAGTAATCAATGATTTTCCTTGTGATCTCTCCCCACCATTCTCAAATCCATTCTCCGTCGGGGAAGAACTGGGTCATTATTCAGGCCCTCACCCTCTTCCAGACGACAGAATGAGGTCAGAATGATTGACTTGGCTCCACTGAACAACTCCCACAATTCTGGGCCTATTTGTAAAATGTCAACTCTGCACTTGCAGTGCTCCAAGCCCCATATAGCCTACACCAAGTAGTCTAATAATGCTGTATTCTGCTCAATTTCCCTGCATTATTTTAATAAATAATGTCACTGCAACTGAAATCACACCAGTGATTTAATATACACTTCTCTCTAGGGGTTTTTACAATGAAACTCCCTCCACAGACTTCGGGTTCGTTCCCTGGTGGAACCTTTATTACTGAGATCACAGTCTCTGAGAACCACGTTCGATTCCAGTCAGCATAACCTCCTCGGGTTCAATACACATTGTAATGCACTGGTATCTAATTTAGTTCAATTGTTTACATGACCTCAAGATGGCGACTGTGCAAATTTTAAAATTAAGTTTTTATTTCTTGTGTCGTAATCATGCGATCGAAGTGAAAGTTTCAATAATGAACCTACGCAATAATTTTCCTTTAATGGTACATGACTCTATGGCCTAAACATATAACAATCCAACATCGCGACCATCCGAAATATTTAGACGGTTCTCAATATCTACGAATCTATTACAGCAATCAAACTGATTTTTTATGTTCATAGGGGCTATGAACAAAAGTTCAACTATAGGACTTTCAATAACCTGGTGATCACAAATCCAACATGGCGGCGACGCGA
Source organism: Meconema thalassinum (assembly GCA_946902985.2). Taxonomy (NCBI): domain Eukaryota; kingdom Metazoa; phylum Arthropoda; class Insecta; order Orthoptera; family Tettigoniidae; genus Meconema; species Meconema thalassinum. Next base: position 1,290,109,161 of record OX336388.2, on the reverse strand, counting down.
TGTATATATATTCACATGGACGTTTCTCGCTATTTAACCATCCGAGTGCAGTGAAACTTGGTGCAGTAAATCCTTATACACATATTAATCCACTGGCATCTAATTTATTTCAATTATTTCCATAACCACAACATGGAAGCTGTGCGAAATTTTAAAATCTCGTTTTACTTCTTGTGCTCTAATCATGCGATTGAAGTTTGAATCTTAATTAACAGTACATAACTCTAAGACCTACATATATGAAGATCCAACTTGGCGATGATCCGCAATATTTAGTCGGTTCTCATTATCTACGAATCTATTACAGCAATCAAACTGCAATTTTGTATGTTGATAGATGCAATTAAAATAAGTAGGATATATGAAAATAGGAACTATTTGTTTTTTGCTGTTGTTTTTTTTTGCACAAAAAGTATGAAAACTACGTGATTTAATGCAATATTTCTGTTTAAATATTTTCACTACCTGCCTAATATAATTGGACACAAACGTGTTGACCGATTGAAAAGCATAGCATGGTAGTATGCAATAGGGTATTCAACTGGGGTAGATTGTTTGGGAATATTGCAAGTACTCAGCGAAATCTACTCGCAGACCCTTCTTCTCACAACAGGAAATTGAACTCTGGATCTCCGGACTTGAAATTATTCAGACCAGTGTTTGGACACTCATTAGATCGCTTTATTACGCAGGTGGGTAAGTAATTAGCTAAATCAATTAAAGTAAACGTGAAATAAATACAGTAAACCTTTTTGTAACTTTCTGATGGTAAATATTACGTGTTAATACCCTGTTTAAATACAGACTTTATTGCAGACAAAATAGATTAAACATAAATGTTTGATGACTGTGAATTCAGAATTTAAATATTATATTGTCAATTGACAGTAATCCGTTTCATATATACTGTAGACTATGAAAAATGTAAAAATACATCGATCGTTAAATCATATGTAGAGGCTTTCCCTAATTTTTTGTAATCAGAAAAGGCTGAATGCCCTGAGACTGGAATGAGATATTTTACAAAAACTGTCAACTATATTTAACCTGATAAATGGTAAACCTATCTACTTCTATGCAATAAGCTTCTTTTCAGATAATACTGTATCTCGAACATGAAATATTAACCAAACAGGGAACCAAGTAATTAGTTACCGTATCTAATTATAAGAAATTCCTCTCGGCACGCCGGAAGGGGGAGGTAGATTTCACCGGGCAAACTAGGGGATAGGCTATAATAGGCAAAATATGCAGGTTTTCGTAGGATGATCAGACCTCATTTATTGCAAGAAAGTATTTTACAATTGGAGGTTAATTAACTTTTTTTTTTTTTTCGTTTTTGTATGCATATTTTTATCACTTTATTTTCTTATGGGGATTGTAACCTTCTTGTCATTTGGGGTTCAATTTTATACTTGTGATCACAATATCCTTATGCAAGGTTTGGAACTGATGTGTAACTATCTAACAGTCTGTTACTTCTTCACGCAAAATGTTATCTCCCGCAGAGATGTTGGTTGGTTCCTCAGTTTAGGGGCTGTGACAACGTGGTCATGAAACCCCGTGTACATTGGGTGTGTGAAGAATCTGTCTGATAAACAGTGTTAATTGTGATGACTGTATTAGTCTGTGATTCAGGTAAGGCCTGCAGACGGTCAATTTTAAGTAGTAGTTTTTAATTTTGTACCATATACTAACGTCAACGACACCTAGCTGTGAACTTGGCTACTAGATGCCTCCGCATCCAGCTACTTGTAACGAACGTTGGAACTTCCCCTCCAAAGGAAAGCATGCTGAGGGATTTTTAGCGCTCTTAGAAAATCGGACGACTTTGGCCGGCTTTGAACCAGCGACCTTGGGCATAGAAGTTCAGCATGCTACCAGTTAGCCGCTTCCCACAGTTCCGATACCGAAGTCGCTTCTCACAGACAGATGGAAAAACTGAATGTGATCTCGTGCAGTGGCGTTGTCATAGCAACTGCTGATGGCTCATCCCTTGTCAATTTATTAAAAGTCCTCTCGGCACGCCGGAAGGCGGAGGTATATTTCACCGGGCAAACTTGGGGATAGGCGAAAATAGGCAGAATATGCAGGTTTTCGTAGTAGGATCAGACCTCATTGATTGCGAGGAAGTTCTTTTTATAATTGGAGCTTAATAAACTTTGTTTTCCGTCATTTTATGCATATTTGAAACATTTTATTGTCTTATGGGAACGGTAACCTTCTTGTCATTTGTGGTCCATTTTTAGCCTACTTTCGATTTTTGCAAAAAATGAAAGTAGACTTATGACATCACTACAGGGCGAAAAAAGTGTGTCTGTCTGTGTGTGTGTATGTGTGTGAGTCTGTGTGTGTGTGTGTGTGTGTGTGTGTGTGTGAGTGTGTGTACTCTGAATGTCTGTCCCCCCCCGTATCAATTCGAACACGGTGAAACCGAATTGAACGAAATTTGGTACAGAGGTAGCATTAGCAAAGGGCACCTCAGTGTCATACTTTATATCGCCGCCATCTTTACCGAAACAGAATGGCGGCCACTCAAACGTTCAAAACGTAAAATCAAATTACGGCTAAACTAATCATCCGATCTCTACCCAATTTGGTGACAACATACCGTTATATAGGACGCGGCTTTCGTCCAACATTCAAGGTCATCGGCCGTACCATTTCAGTATGGCGGCCGTGTGAATTATTCAACCATTTTAATCAATGGCTTAAGACCCACCAATTCCGATTATCGAGCCTAGGGTGGTTTAAGCTATCCTGAAGGTCGTGATCCGTTATTTATTATAATTTAATATGATAATATTATACTGTATGAGTGGCTTAAAAGAGCTGAGCTGTCTGTGTCACACGACAAGATGGCAGCTGTCCTCATGTGCCTGTCTTATATTTCAATAGTTTTAGTATGTTGTATGTGATATACCCTACTGATACAATAATATAAACTTTGTATGAAAGTATCTTTAATGAAGATGTACTGCTGTGAAGAAATCGTTTATTTAAAGTCATTATTTTCCAACAGGTTGTATCTAATGTCAGTTAAGAACACCATGTTGTTAAGGATAGGATTAGCTCTGGGCTAGCGTGTTAGTCTATCACGCAATCGACTGGGGATCGAGAACTGCTGCAGTTAACTTGTTTTTTCTTGAATTCTTTTACAAATGATGTGCACGAGCTCTTTCCACAGATACTGAATAAGATGTCATTTAGCTCAAAGGAGACGCTAATGTATACACTCGTTTATTAGTAAAATCACAGCCCCAGCATCGCAAATAAACAGAAGACATTAGGAAAAGGAGAATAGAAGAACTAGATACACGTTGTCATTAACCACAGCCTTCTTAATGCCTCTGTACGGTGCTGTCCTCTTGTGGGTTATGTGGGTAATATTGTTCCAAACTTACCGCTGTGTAAATACCTGGCCTCCTGAAGTATGGCAATTTTGTAATACTGGTAGTTCAACTATTAGCCACGATTGCGCTCCGATTACCTTTAAACACTGCCAGCTGGATCGCCTCCCTCTTGGCTACTTTAAACTGTCTACTCATTCAACACTCTTAGGCCACTGCCATCGTAGTACATTACGATGGCAGTGCATAGGCGTACAACATAAAGATTAATTCACTGATAGGTCGCAGCACCAACCTACTGTGATCGGCGTGGATTTTTAAAGGGGAAGATACCCAAAACGGAAGATTCTTAACTTAGCAGGCTGGCTTAATATAGAGATTAACGGACGTGAATGCATTACAATAAGTTAGTAGTTTTGTTATTCAATCATCATAAAGTATACAATATTGATTTTGACACTTACTGGCTAATTATCAATATAAAAGAAAACAAACAATACATTGTGGTAGAGGTGATTGTGTTAGGGATGAGGACAAAGAGTCATAAATATACCCATACATTTAGGAGAAAGTAGGCTATATGTTCTTTGCTGAACATCTTGTTATACTTGTGGTCACACTGTCCTTATGCAAGGTTTCGACACTGATGTGTAACTATCTAACGGTCTGTCACGTCTTCACGCAAAATTATATCTCACGCAGAGATTTTGGTTGGTTCCTCAGTTTAGGGGCTGCGACAACGCGGTCATGTAACCCCGTGTACTTTGGGTGAGTGTAGAATCTGTCTGATGAACGGTGTGAATTGTGATGGCTGTATTGGTCTGTAATTCAGGTAAGGACTGCAGACGGTCAATTTCAAGCAGTAGTTCCTAATGTTGCTACCAGATACTACCGTCAACGACACCTAGCTCTGAACATGGCTACTAGATGCCACCGCAACCGGCAACTCGCAACGAACGTTGGAACTTCCCCTCCAAATGAAAGCATACTGAGGGATCTTTAGCGCTCTTGGAAAATCCGACGACTTCGGCCGGCTTTGAACCCGCGACCTTGGGCATAGAAGTTCAGCATGTTACCAGTTACGTCACCGAAGCCGCTTCACACTTAGATGGAAATCTGAATCTGATCTCGTGCAAGTGTGTTGTCATGGCAACGTCTGATTGCTCATCCCTCAACAATTTAGTAGTGTTGCCATGGCAACCTCTGATAGCTCTTGGCATTTTCTTATAATCCGAAATCATTTTTCTCATCCCTTCGCGTTATGGTGGGTCATATCAAAAATTATTTCAGACAAAAGTTTTAGGTAATTATTAGGGGAATATTGTCCATTTTGTACGGTTTTGATATTGTGCCTATTAAGAGAGATATGATTAATGTTTCCCGAAAAAAACACTTTTTCCCACCCCTTTGGTCAATGGTTGGTGCTATAAAAAACTCTTCAAGCATTAATTTTTGGGCTTTATCCGACACATAGTATGAACTTTGAACGGATTCGATATTTCAGATATTAAGAGAGTTATAGCAATATTTCACGTTTTCGAAAAATGCCCCCCATTTTCACCCTCTTCGACCGATTTAGCCCAGTAACGAACTCAACCGAGCTTTTATAGGTATACATATTCGGTAAAAAATTCAAAGTGATTGGTTCAAAATTACGGCAGTTATCGTGTCCACAAGAAACTTATATACATTATGTATAAACTTTTGAACTGACGGTGGTTTTGAGGTCTGGGGGATGTGAAACGCGAAGATATGTCGAAATTTTCTGGAAGTCGAAACATGGTACCCATTGCAATAGTTAGCTTTCTAATGAAATCTACCTAAAAGATTAACTAATCCACAGAATTGCTCTTCAGTTGGAATTTCTAAAGAAGCTAAGTTCCATAAGGGTGAGTCCAGGAGAAATATGGTATAATCCTTATGGTAATTGAATATTTTGTGGAAATATGTGTGATACATCTCTTTTGCTTGAGTGTAACCATATTAGTGACCATCACTGACGACATAAATCTTCACTACCCACTAGAATACACTTCATTTGGATTATTATCTAAGTCACTTAGCTCTCTTAGAATTTCCAATCTACATTTACACATTAACATAATTTTCTAACAAATGGTGGGGGTTTAATTGGATGATATGTTTCGCTCGTCAAGCGAGCATCATCAGATCGAAATATACAAAACAAAATAGCGCTACAAGAAACTACCAAATCCACAATGCCACCGACAAACGGTTGTTGCTCTCCAACAACAACCCACTAAAAGCTCGTCGAAATCTAACAAGCAATACTGAAAAATAACTTCTAACATTTAAATAAAGATTTACTATCTACTGAGTTAATATTCCGTTCCGTGAACACAGGGGAAGTTGCTTGTGATGCGAAACGCAGTTCATCAGTGCCATCTCCTTTGGGCAATATGCATTTATTGGGTACAGGAACACATCAAGTAAATTTTCAGGAGAATAAATGAGGTTGAAAGTCTCACATTGAAAAACATTTCACAAGTATAGAATTGATTTTTTTCCATAAAAACATGTTTAGAGCAAAAATGCACATTGATTTCACTACTTTATCAGTAAATATTATTACGAAATTTGTCAAAATTACTGTATCATGCGATAGATGCTGATCGTTCTTACCCAGAAATAATGCATAAAAATGTGGTTATTATGTGGCCACAGTATAACTGCTTGTATTGCAAGCATGTTATTTTCATAATACATGATTATAAATTACTTAGTCAGCAATAAATTTTTAACACTAATTCAATTTACTATAACAATGGCATTATTGTTCTTATTTTAGCTATTAATGATAATTACAACAATCGAAGCTGCTTATCCAAGAGAATTTATCAATCTCGCGTAATTTATATTTCAGGATTAGGGAAACACCCATTACATTAGGACACAATCGTGTTGACCGAATGAGAAACATTAAATATTGAGTGCCAAAGCAATACATAAAATGGATTCCAACATGTAATAATAACAAAAATAACAATAGGCCTAATAATTTACAATAATAATAATAATAATAATAATAATAATAACGTTTGCTTCTTTCTTGTAATTAAAAATTAACGCCACATATTGATATTCAGGGTCTTTCATATAAAGTAAGAACGGCAAGCGCCAGTTTTGTTATTCACTGCTGCGGTGGCCTTGGTCGAGCTTGTGGCGCGCCTTGGCCCCCTGCTGTAGGGGAAGGGTGGGCATAGTGGCCACGCTAACGGGAAAACATTGTTTTCAATAAGTTAAAATTGTTAAAAACAAATGAAAATTGGCCATGCTCTAGCTTATTTAGTTATGTAACTTTAAACAAATCAGTTTAACTCTATCTTAGTTACTTTTTGAACAAGAAATGTTTTTTCACACCTCTACTAAATGGCCACTTTGCCCTATGGGGAAGGGCAAAATGGCCACTAGGGGACCACTATACCCGATGTTACAAATAATACTGCAAATGCATATAACAAAAATTTATGAGCATATTTTTTTTACAAATTAATTGTTGTAATTCTTGACACATGTTTAAAGGTCCCTATCATTTCATAAAACTAATTTCTAAATTTGTATTGAGTACAATAAAGAATACAAAAGTTGTAATGCTTCAAAACATTTTATGGATATTGTGTTTAGCCTATTTTGGTTTAATTGCACATTTCACATATGAATTTATTGTCTTCCTCATCACACCCAGCAATATTCTCGTGCGGCCATTTCAGGCAACTAGAGCATCTGATCCACCCTGCATTGCTCTTGGACTTTGAATATAAGTCCTGGCAGTAAAGGCAATTTGTATCACTCTCGTCACTATCGGAGTTACTATCTCCTTTAGTAACAAAGCACGTTTTGCCACTTTTGATTTCCTTTTCTCCTGAATACCTTCTTTCTTTATCACCTCCTTATCACCTCAGCCCAGCGGTGCTCGATCCTGGAACCACCAACATGTCACAATTCCGAAGGCCGGCGCTTAACTGACTGCGCTACCACCCTGCTCATGCAAGGAGATGTTTAAAACGTTCAATATGTATCCCATTTAAAAGCACAAACCTTGTTTGCTCTATGCTTCGTATAAATACTTTACTTTAAAAATATAATATGTAGTGCCGGGCAAAGTGACCATGGCCGTGGCCACTTTGCCCTTTTTTACGCCATTATGTAAATGTGACTCTGCAGGCCCAACCAGTTACACCAGGTCTTACTTTCAAAGATGAATTTAAATCTTAAATCAACTCGTTTCAGGTATTACTGCCATCAATACATACTAGAATCATATACCTAGTTATAATAGTTAATGCAGTACACTTACCTTACATCAGCAACTTGAAAAACAACAAAATTGATGACAACTTCTAAAAGTGTAATCTGATCAGCTTGAAGGCTCAACACAACACTAATGGAGGTCTAGTGGAGTAGTTGAGGCGCTTGCAGCTAGGTAGCAGCAATGTACAGTAGAAAAATAGCCCGTGGCAACTATGCCCGCCCTGGCCACTATGCCCACCCTTCCCCTACTATTGAAAGAGCGCGCATAGCACATACGAGGGCTGTTTTTTTAAGTTCCGATGGACTGTATAAAAATAACAGTTTGACATACCAAACTGATTTTACTACTAAATGTTTGCTTGTTTTATTCTTATGTCTCAACATAATCGCCAAAACGAATGAAACATTTGTCGTATCGTTACACCAGCTTTCCAATGCCCTCGGCAAAATATTCTGCCGCCACTGAGGTGGGTACTTCTGGACAGTCTCCTGAAGTTTTTCATTTTTGGATAGGCATTGCCGCCCAACCATACCTTCAATTCACGAAAAAAAAAAGTGAAAATCATTCACGACCACACTGTACCAAAGTTACGATAGACTTTTACAAAGAATTCAAGTGTAAAGTTTTGGACCATCCGCCATTTGGTCCAAACCAGTTCTGAATGATTTTCATCTTTTTCGAGAATTGAAGGTATGGTTAGGCGGCAACGCCTTGTCAAAAAGGAAAAATCTTCAGGAGGCTGTCCAGACGTACCCGCCTCAGTGGCGGCAGAATATTTTGCCGGGGCATTGGAAAGCTGGTGTAACGATACGACAAATGTTTCAATCGTTTTGGCGATCATGTTGAGACTTACGAATAAAACAAGCAAACATATTGTAGTAAAATCAGTTTGGTATGTCAATCTGTTATTTTTCTACAGTCCATCAGGACTTGAAAAGAAAAACAGCCCTCGTATGTACTATGCGCGCGCTTTCAATACTACAGCAGGGGGCCATGGCGCGCCACAAGCTCGGCCAAGGCCACTGCAGCAGCGAATAACAAATCTGCCACTTGACGTTTTTACTTTATATGAAAGACCCTGTACTTTCAAAAATGTACTGAAAATGTTATTTAACAATTTACATACACTTCTGGTGGTGGCGATTGTTGTTGTAAGGGGTCCATGATCATTCTTTCATACAACGCACAAATATCAATCATTTATGCTTTATTAGTAATATTTAACACGATACACTTCCATACGTGTTATCTACAGGGTGCGAAATTGTCACGAGATGGGGTTAGAGACTTTTACGAAATGTATTGTATTTGTGAAGTTAAACACTGTATAAATTATTTATGAGCAGAGTCTCTATTATATTTTTAATGCATAACCTTTGTTGAACAAAAGAAGACCTGCTGTTTCATTGCTCATCACAACAAGATCAAAGTGTTACATCATTTATCATTCTTCTAGTTTCGGAAGGCTTCATTTTTATCTTAATGGTATTAAGGATAATTGTACAACTTTATCTTCCATTGCACAGATGGCAAATTTATCTTAATAGTGCGTAACTATCGATAAGCAGTTATCTAATATAATTTGTATTCAAATTTCTTCAAAGTTCATTCAACAGTGTAAGAAAATGCTGGTTCGGCTACAAAATCAAGACTTAATTATCTTCAGGAGACATAGAGAGTTCACATCTCTGGTGGACCACAGGTGGCATCAATGTACCAAAGGTTAGACCTCGTTTGATGATCACTGGTTTCAAAGTTCAAACGAGTCAGCCTTAAACCTTCTCTCTGGAAATAAGTGTGTAAATAAAAGTGCTTTGAGCCATCACCTGCACACATGAGAACTGCTATTAAGGGAGAGTAAAGTGTGCGTAGCGGTCGAGAGTAGAGGTTAATCCCAGGATTGGATCGTCTTCTATAGAGCGTCGCGAGGGAGGACTTAATCCCGGGACCAGCGGCCTATAAGCCTTAACCTTTACCCAGCAGTGTGAGGAGGGCCACGATTTATAACAAGGAGTGGATAGCGCTTATCTCAATTAACACGGGCACGCACTTCTCCCGTAATAATGTAACTACTGCTTCTATCGTTAATTTGATAGCATATACATTTCATCTAACAAACTGGGTTTCATATTCGTACTTAGAGAATAAACTTTTCTCCGCATACGACAACAGATTATGAACTCACCTATATTAATAACACTTTGCATAGATAGGCCATTTGGTTAACATGTAATTTCTATTATATTCAATCTTTACCACTATTCAATACAATTTGTTTACATTTATATACTACTAGCAGTAGTACCCGGCTTCGCCCGGTGGAATGATGATAATGTTTTAAGGTCTCCTTAGAAATATAATGGACTTAAAATCTAAGTCATTTGCCCCCAAAGACAATGAGGGAGTAATATCTAGGTCATTTGCCCTTTTGATAAGGATGATAATAAAAATTACTGTTGAATTGACACGTCAAACTTACAAACTACCGTAATAGAAATACATATTTCAAAATTCACAGGCGAGGAAGACTTATTGTGTGTGGTGATTAATGGTGTAATGGGCGTAACATCTACTGTAGGTCATTTGCTCTTATGATGAGGATGATAAGGGAAACTACTACCGGTATTGGATTGACACTTCAACGTATAATGTAGGCTACACAATGTACTGAAATAAAAATAACTATATGGCGGCGTCGGTGGCGTATTTGGTAGCATGCTGAGCTTCTATGCCCAAGATAGCGGGTTCAAACCCGGCCGAAGCCGTCGGATATTTTAAGAGCGTTAAAAATCCGTCAGTATGCCTTTCTTCGGAGGGGAAGTAAAGCCGGCGGTCCCATGTCAGATTTATGGCATGTTAAAGAACCTTCCACTAATTACAGCTGTGTGAAGCTAAATTGGATAGGTAAACAACGCGCATTGATGTCTACGTCCGTTGCCAAGAGCCGACTGCAGTGGCGTCTAGTAGCTAAGTTCCGAACTTGGCCTAGTAGTCGTTGACGGTGGCGCTTGGCGGCAAAAGTACGAACTATTTGAAGAATTCTAAGTTGCAGTTTGTACTTAAATTAAAAAACAGATAACTCACACTAATACAGTCATCACAATTAACACCGGTTATCAGACAGATTCTACACACACCCAAAGTACACGGGGCTACATGACCGCGTTGTCGCAGCCCCTAAACTTAAGAACCAACCAAAAATAAATATTTTAAAAATCACAGCCGAGAAAGACTTTATGCGGCGGTGATTATTGGTATGATGCGCGTAACATCTAGGTCATTTGCACTTATGATGATAATAATAAGGTAATGAAAAAATGACTACTAAACGAACATGGTGTTATTTTAAAACTGATATAGGTAATTCAGGTGTCTAGCTTCGATGTCTTCCAAAGTCTCAACCTTATTTTCTGGCTTAGGCCTGTACTGGATGCGTCTAGTGAAAGAGCGTACTGCTCGGCAAAGACAAAGAATATAGGTCCAAGCTGCACGAACCTGAGATGATCGCAGATGATGACGAAATATGATGACACACGTTTGGGGTTCCCCGTCCTATACAGATTGACCGGGAATCACTCACTGTTTCGCAACGGCCCTGTGCTGGCATCAGCATTGACAGCAGGAGATAACACGGCGGGCTCTGGAAAGTACACTCAAGTCACCTCGCGATGAATCAGCAAGCTATTCTCACAACTGACCCCCCCCCCCCCCAGGGTCTAACAACTTGTGGGACGTGGGTTGCCGACCACGGAACCCCAGCTGAGTCTGGCATCGCTTCTACTTCCTGGTGCCGGGCTCATTTCAGTTCTCTTTCCTGTCGGCCTCCCTTGGTCAACTCTTGTTCTCTTCCGACCCAGACTGTATTAGGGTATCCGAGGGCTAGGGAGTCTTTCAATTTCCCGCCTTAATTGGCTTTGTCTCATCTTTCCTGATACTCTCATTCTTCGAGGGGTCTGCCTTCTTTTCCTTTTCATAATATCTCCTGTCTTCTGCTCAAGGCCCTCAAAGAGGCAGGGTGTGTGTAGACCCACCACTTCTGGTACACCCTCAAGGGCTCATGACTGGTGAGTTAGAAAGCTGGCAACCCCGAGGAATTCCTGAGCTACATGCAGGGAATGGAGTGGTAGGCCTATGTCAGAAATTTCAAGTGGACAGTGTTACGCATCGGGTTCCAAAGGGTAAGTAAGTATACACACTTTGTTTTCGATCGGTGAACGATGTAGATTTGTACCAAAGGGCCTTAATGCGGGAAATGGAGTGGTCTATCCGAAATTTCGAGTGAACAGTGTTACTCGTCGAGTTCCAAACGGTAATTCTGTAAAATCTGGTTGAGATCGGTGAAACTGTGTAGTTTTGTGCCAAGGGCCAAAATGCAGGGAATGGAGTGGCCTGTCCAAATTTTAAAGTGGACAGTGTTACTCATCATCATCATCATCTTGTACAGTTTCCAGCCCCAGGCTGGGTCTGTTTGGAACATCGGGTTACTCATCGGGTTCCAAAGGGTAAGTATACACATTTTGTTTTCGATCGGTGAACGATTTAGATTTGTGCCAAAGGGCCTAAATGCGTGAAATGGAGTGGTCTGTCCGAAATTTCGAGTGGACAGTGTTACTCGTCGAGTTCCAAAGGGTAATTATGTAAAATCTGGTTGAGATCGGTGAAACGGTGTAGTTTTCTGCCAAAGGGCCAAAAAGCAGGGAATAGTGTGGTCTGTCCGAAATTTAAAGTGAACTGTGCTACTTGTCGGGTTCTACGGGTAAGTATATAAAATTGGGGTCAGATCGGTGAAACGGTGTAGATTTGTGCCAAGCAGCCTAAATGCAAGGGATGGAGTGGCCTCGCCGCAATTTCAAGCAGACAGTGTTAGTCGCAGTGTTCCAAAGGGTAAATATACAAATTTTGGTTGAGATCGGTGAAACGGTGTAGATTTGGGACAAAGGGCCTAAATGCAGGGAATGGAGTGGTCTGTCCGCAATTTCAAGCAGACAGTGTTACTCGCTGGGTACCAAAGGGTAAGTTTCCGAATATTGGTTCTTATCGGTGAAACGGTGTAGATTTGTGCCAAAGTGCCTAAATGCAGGGAATGGGGTGGTCTGTCCGAAATTTTAAGTGGACAGTGTTACTCGCAGGGTTCCAAAGGGTAAGTATACAAAGTTTGGTTCAGATCGGTGAAACGGTGTAGATTTGTGCCAAAGGGCCTAAATGCAGGGGATGGAGTAGCCTCTCCGCAATTTCAAGCAGACAGTGTTAGTCGCAGTGTTCCAAAGGGTAAATATACAAATTTTGGTTGAGATCGGTGGAACGGTGTAGATTTGGGCCAAAGGGCCTAAATGCAGGGAATGGAGTGGTCTGTCCGCAATTTCAAGCAGACAGTGTTACTCGCAGGGTTCCAAAGGGTAAGTATACACATTTTGGTTCAGATCGGTGAAACGGTGTAGATTTGTGCAAAAAGGGCCTAAATGCAGGGAATGGCGTGGTCTGTCCGAAATTTCAAGCAGACAGTGTTACTCGCAGGGCACCAAAGGGTAAGAATACGAATTTTGGTTCTGATCGGTGAAACGGTGTAGATTTGGACCAAAGGGCCTAAATGCAGGGAATGGGGTGGTCTGTCCGAAATTTTAAGTGGTCAGTGTTACTTGCAGGGTTCGAAAGGGTAAATATACAAATTTTTGTTGAGATCGGTGAAACGGTGTGGATTTGGACCAAAGGGCCTAAATGCAGGGAATGGGGTGGTCTGTCCGAAATTTCAAGTGGACAGTGTTACTCGCAGGGTTCCAAAGGTTAAATATACCACTTTTGGTTCAGATCGGTGAAACGGTGTAGATTTGTGCAAAAGGGCCTAAATGCAGGGCATGGGGTGGTCTGTCCGAAATTTAATGTTGACAGGGTTACCCGCAGGGTTCCAAAGGGTAAGTATACAAATTTTGGTTCAGATCGGTGAAACGGTGTAGATTTGTATACATAACAGACAGACAGACAGACAGACAGACAAACTTTGTGCTTTATATATATAGATTATTGGTACATGTTTCGGTCTGTTTGGCCTTCTTAAGCTACAATATAGCAATCTCTTGAACATAAATTGTTATATATTTAAAGAGTATATTTAAAAAATATAATACTATATAGTTAATAATAATAATAATAATAATATAATAAAGTTATTGGTTGTATGTCCTTTTTTACTACAATGGCTTTTGGAGACGCCGGGATGACCGAATTTTGCCCCGAAGGGGATCTTTTACGTGCCAGTAAATCTACTGACATGGCTCCCTCACATTTGCGCACCTTCAAATGCCAAATTATTTCGCCGGGATTCGATCCCGCTATCTTGCGTTCAGCGGGCGAGAACGCGCAATAGTTAAAAGGGACGTAACGCCAATAACATTATTATGTCTTAGAAAGACTACCATTGTTAGATTTTCCATTCTCCTAACACGCATTGTAAATTTTTGATTCGCGTAAATGTTAATAAAAACGTAAAAAACGTTGTGTGTGTTCCCATATCATTAATTGTATTACTCGTGTGAAACAATCTGAATGAATGAGCTTTGAGAACAATCTCCGTTTGAAAGCCCGGAGGTTTTTAGATCCGGCCCATATATGCACTATAATATATTACATGAAAATGAATTTCCATTTCAATTACCGACATTAATTAATTATAGTGTTGTCAAATCCTCCAGTAATGACATCAAAGTGTTTAATGGCAGGATACTCAGCGCTAATCTGCTCCAGGATGCGGTAATACGAGCACTACGAGATGCGATGCTGTACGCAGCTCCGGCTTCAGGGCTGATGGCGAACTTCAACCCACATCCTACTTCTCTTTTATCATGTGAAGAGTGCTCCTGGAACTATCGATGCATGCCCGAACATCCTCGACTTATTTAGACGATTTTAAGGGACTCCGGAATGTTCCATATTGTCCTTGGTAGTTTCCAATTTTTAGCATTTCAAATTATTTTGTCGACTTCATCGTTATGCTTAGGTCCACCGTTATGCGTTACGGTTACGGCGTGTATGACGTCACCATGTTGTTCAGTGCATATGCACCGAGTCTGAGCTTACTCCTGGGGTCTGGCGTTATGCGATACGGAGACGGCGAGTGCGTGACGTCAGGCAGCATAGTGCACTTCCCGCTCTCCGTTCCCGGCGCGGGAAGCCTAAGTTAAAGGGTAATGGAGTCTGTTGAGTCTGAGTTTACTCCTGGAGTCTGGCGTTATGCGATACGGAGACGGCGAGTGCGTGACGTCATGGAGCAGAGTGCACCTCCCGCTATCCGTTCCCCTCGCGGGGCTTCGAGCGAAGCGAGAAGACTTCCTGAGCCTTTCTAACATGTGGAGCATTTGTAGCATGCGTCGTTTGAAATGATATAAAGTCTAGTCTCTCAGACTGACTGTATCTTTTTATTTAACTTTTTCTCAGAAACTATTCACAGGAGATACTTACTCTTACTCTTACTCTTACTTACTCTCCTGGTTCCACAAACCGCAGTCGGTTCTTGACCTCGTCAAGTAGCCTCCTCCACCTCGTTCTGTCCTTGGAATCTTCCTCTCGCGCTCCTAGTAGCTGGATGTCCTTGACTACCTGGTCTCTCCATCCCATTTTTGGTCTGCCTATTGGTCTTCGTCCGTCTGGCTTTTTCTCACACACTTCTCGCAGTCTAGATCCCTCTTCTCTTCTATACACGTGGCCAGTCCATCTCAGCCTTCTTGTCTTAGCTTCCGCAACAACATCGGGTTCTTTATACAACTCCTTTAGTTCCTTGTTATCCTTCGCCACTCAGCTGCTTCACAAATTGATACGAAAATCTTTCTGGGGATTTTATTTTCATAAACCTTTATGTTTCTATCTATGCATTTGCTTAGTCACCATTTCACAGGAAATAATCGACCTTTCTTAAGAATATTCTCAAAGAATCTCTCCTTACTCTATTTATTTATTTTGTCTTCAGTAATGGCAAAGTTGGGGTTCATGGCCCCCTCTTACACTTAACCACGCAATATGGTACCAGTAGGAAACAATTTTGGAAATATCAGGTGCGTTCAAAAATTAACGAGCCGGAGGCATAATTACAGAAACCAGTACCTGTTTGTTAGAAGTATTGGCCCTGGCTGTTGAGGCACTTGTCCCACTGTGACACGAGGCGGTGAATGGCTGTCTCATAAAATTCCCTGGACTGCGATGTGAACCAGTTCCGCACGTACAGCTGGACGTCGGCGTCCGAGGTGAATCGTTGGCCGCGCAGAGCCTTTTTCAGGGAACCAAACATGGCGTAATCACAGGGAGAGAGGCCTGGACTGTATGGAAGTTGGCCGAGAACCTCCCATTTGAATTTCTGCAGGAGTGCTGCGACTGTATTGGCCGTATGAGGTCGTGCATTGTCGTGGAGCGACCACGGTGGATATGGCGTTCACTGTCACTCGGCGGTCCTGGGTAATGAGTGCATCAACCAGCTGGAAGTTGTCATCGGTAATGCAGGGGGGGGTGTCCCAGACCGGGCATCATCGGCTAACGACACCCGTCCTTCCCTAAAGCGCTTGTGCCACGCCTTTACCCATTCAAGGGACATGAAGTGTTCGCCGTACACTTGTGTCATTCGGCAATGAATGTCCGTTCCCCCTACTCCTTCCGCTGTCAGAAACCGAACGACACCTCTTTGCTCTTCGGTTGACGCCTCCATGTCACTGTTTGCAATGCGACTGGCAGCGTTGCACGATTGATGCATGCTGCTGCTCGCTTAGTATCGTCATGTGACGTGCACGCGTGTCCTCTAGTGACGGGCTGTGGGCTGTGACCTTCCACGCTCTGGTCGGAACCACACCTTGTTACACACGCCACGATTAGCCGATGTAGTCACCTGTTTGCGCATTCCAGCCTCCGGCTCGTTACTTTTTGAACGCACCTTATACAATAAGTAATTATTATAATTAATAAGGAGTAAATTAATTATGTTATTACTAATATTGCAGCCTCCGTGGCTTAGGCGGCAGCACGCCGGCCTCTCACCGCTGGGTCCGTGGTTCAAATCCCGGTCACTCCATGTGAGATTTGTGCTGGACAAAACGGAGGCAGACAGGTTTTTCTACGGGTACTCCGGTTTTCCCTGTCACAAATTGCATTCCAGCAACACTCTCCACTATCATTTCATTTCATCTGTCATTCATATACTCATTGCCCCAGAGGAGTGCGTCAGGCCTCGGCAGCCGGCACAGTTCATATGCTCGCCGCTAGATGGGGGCTTCATTCATTCCATTCCTGACCCGGTCGGAGACTGGAAGCAGGCTGTGGATTTTCATTTTCATTACTAATATTAATGCAAAAGTCATATGAATAATAATAATAATAATAATAAAAAATAATGATAATCACAGTGTCACAGACCTTTATATAATATCCTAAATATAATCCTAGCACAGTGTCCTACCATCCATCATCATTCGCACGGGTCAATCAGCAGTATTCAACAGGTAATCTCGGCTTGCGGCCTTAAATTTCGTTGTTGTTATAGAATTTCTGATATCGGCAGGAGTTGAATTCCATAGTCGAGACCCAGCTACATCAAAATAACCGTTGAACATAGATGAGTGTGATTGATGGGAATGGCGAGAAAAGAGCCAGATCGAGTGTTTAGGTTATGATATGAGGACAAGTAACTAAATGTACGTGGGGGTGCTTTCATGCAGAAATCGAAAGATGGATGTCAATAAGTGAAACAAAGGCTTTTTGAAAGTAATGTTTTTTTTTTAATTTCCATAAATCATATTAAACTTGCGTAATTTTCACAGCACTATAATAAACATTTCCAACTGGCAAAGTTTAACTAAACTAGATTTTGGAAAACGGCTGTGTTAAAATATAATACATATAAGTAGGAATTATATCTAAACATTTCAGCTTTATATTTTGAAAAGTTCCCAAAAGAAAAAGGGATATGTTATATCTTGAAAACATTTTAGCGATAAACTGTAACAAAAGATTTTTCCGGTTATTAGAACATGCCAGTACCATTAGATTTCTTGTCTTCCATTTGAAGCAATAGCATCTATTTTTCTGTTGTTCCATGTGTCTTTGCCCTAGCTTCTAACGCAGTTTCTTTCTCAAAAGTTTGTTTTTGTATCCATCGAATAATAGAAATAACATTAAAAATATATTTTGGTGAGTTTGCTAAAAGGACGCACGATTGTGGGGAAAGTCTAAGAAAATTATTATTTTGTTGTAGCTCTTCGGTCGGTCAACACGATTATGCCCAAAGATGTAAATGTTGTTAGAGTCTTCAGTTTTATGACTGGAATGAAGCAGCACTCCATTTCCCCCTGTCTTGAGCTAATCGTTTCATCTTTACATAGCTACCACATCCAAGCCAATCAATTTAACATATTCTAACCTTGGTCTACCCCTACAGTTCTTATCCTCGAACCTTCCTTCCATAACTAAGCTTGCTATTCCTGGGTGTCTCAGTATGTGTCCTATCAACCTATCTCTTCTCTTCCTAAGCAGTCGCCAGAAGAAACTTTCTTGTCCCACTCGTCTTAATACCTCTTCGTTTGTAACCCTATTCACCCTCTGATCTTCATCATTCTCCTGTAACACCACATTTCAAAAGCTTCAATTCTTCTCTTTTCTACTGCACCAACAGTCCAAGTTTCACTTCCATAGAGAGCCACGCTCCAGACAAAGGCTCTCAAAAATGACTTCCTAATACCTAAATCTATATTCGATGTCAACAGATTCCTTAATTGTAGAAATGATTTCCTTGCCTGAGCCAACCTACTTTTTATATCCTCTTTGCTTCGTCCATCACTGGTTATTTTGCTTCCTAAGTAAAAGAAGTCTCCTACTTCCTTTAGCTTTTCACCTGCCAATTTGATGTCCATAGAGGTTTCTGATTTATTTCGACTGCATTTCAATATTTTTGTTTTACATTTATTAATTTTCATCATGAATTCTTTCCTCTTTCCTCCATACCATTCAAAATCTCATTCGAATCCTCAGACGTGTCGGCCAAGATGACGATGTCATCAGCAAATTTCAGAGTTGAAATTATTTCTCCTTAAATATTCCTTGAATATGTAAATACACTCCTGGAAAAAATTACATGTTGTCTATTCGTTAATTGTTGTTGTTTGAGTCTTCAGTCTTTCGACTGGTTTGATGAAGCTTTCCATGCCTCCTTACCCTGAGCTAATCGTTTCATCTCTACATAGCTACCACACGCTACATCCGAGACTTGAAATAAGGTATTATCCTGGCATTTTTCTGGAGGGAGTGTGGAAAAAATCGGGAAAAACCACACTCAGGATAGCTGCTGTCAGCGCCGGGATTGGAACCTACGATCTTCGGACTTGTTGCTGCTGCCCACGCGGTCATGGTGCATGACTTAACGATCACGGCCATGCCGCACCGTGGGAACATTTATAGTCACCACCAGCAAAAGGACCCCTCCTTCGAACGGCTTTTTTGTGCTTATCGGAGAAAGCCTTTCACGTAATTCCGCATTATTAATCACGTAATTATATTATTACCAGTTCATCAATATTCGGCCTTTCCACGTTCTGTCTCTCATACCTGAGATGCTATGAAACAAATATCTCGTAAATTGGTGATACCAAGGCTATATGTGCTCCATTCCAGCCCTTAGCCTAGAATTAAATTTCTTAACAGAACCGGCAATCGAAGCCGGATCACATGGGTGACAGGTATACAATCATGAAACAATATTTGTATTTAGAGGATCCAACAGCGTAGCTGTGGTCGTTAAATTCTACGCACGATTGCAAGGAGAAGTTTTAAGTCCGGAGATATGAGGGTCGAAACTTAGAGTTGACTGTCGCAATCTTGAATGTGTTCTGTTTTTATTTGTTTTTATCAGGATATTTCTCTACTCCCTTCAGGGAAATTCCGTGATTAATGTCTTTCCCCAGGTAACTAACCCAAACCTTGACTCCAATAATTGCAGTAACACACGCAACTACAGACACTACAGAAACACAAGTTATCAGACCCACCGGGCTGATGATCACGAGGTACAGTACGAAGCCTCTAAAATGAATAAACAACAACCATCATCTTCATTAAATTTTTGAATTTGATTTTCCTTTTCAATCCTATTTTACTTGGAATAATTATCTTCCACACCAAGGAACCAGTGACATTGATCGGTTATTACCTCCATTATACCGGGTGAGTTAGCCGTGGTGGTTACGGCATGACTGATGGCAGTCGCTCACATCCGGGAGGCGAAGAGGTTCGAATCCCCCCCGCCGGCAACCTTGAAGATGGTCTTCTGTGGTTTCCCATCTTCCTTCCAGGCAAATGCCGGGGTTGGTCCCTAACTATAGGCCACAGCCGCTACCTTCCAACTCCTCGTCCTTACATTCCAACTTCCCTCCTTCCCTCCCCAACGGTACTTGTAGCTCACCCATTGGGTGTCCGTCTCGAAGCAGCTACAAACACTGGCGAGCCGAACATGTCCTCGGACACTCCCGGCAATAAAAGCCATACGCTAAAAAAAAAAAACTCCATTATGTACCCAGAGAATGTCGATATGAATAGTCGTTTGTTGTTGTTGTTGTTCTTTAAGTCTTCAGTCTTTTGACTGGTTTGAATGCAGTCTCCATGCCTCCCTGTCCTGAACTAATCGTTTCATCTCTACATAGCTACCACATCCTACATCCGAGGCAATCTGTTTAACATATTCTAAAGTTGGCCTACCCCTACAGTTCTTATCTTCGACTCTTCCTTCCATAACTAAGTTTGCTATTCCTGGGTGTCTTAGTATGTGACCTACCAACCTATCTCTTCTCTTCATTAGCAGTCACCAGAAACATCTCTCCTCTCCCACTCGTCTTAACACTTCTTCGTTTGTTACTCTATCTACTCATATGATCTTCATCATTCTCCTGTAACACCACATGTCAAATGCTACTGTTCTACTTTTTCTGCTGCACCAACAGTTCAAGATTCACTTCCATAGAGTTCCACGCTCCAGACAAAGGCTTTCATAAATGACTTTCTAATACCTAAATCTATATTTTATGTCAACAGATTGCGTTTCTGTAGAAATTCTTTCTTCCTTGCCTGTGCCTATCTACTTTGTATATCCTCTTTCCTTCGTTCATCACGGGTATTTTGCTTCCTAAGTAACAGAAGTCTCCTACTTTCTTTTGCTTTTAACCTGCCAATTTGACACCAATATGGGGGTTCTGATTTATTTCAGCTGCGTTCCATTATATTTGTTTTACATTTATTGAATTTCATCATTAATTCCTTCCTCAAGACGGAGTCAATACCCCTTAAAAATTCATCACAATCGTCTAGTGAATCAGCTAGGATGAATATTTTACTTGGAAGATATATCTTCCACACCAAGGAACCTGTTACATTGATCGGTTATCACTTCCATTATGTAGTCAGAGAACGTCGATATGAATGGTTGGTGGTGGCGGTTGTTGTTGTTGTTGTTGTATATATCCTCTCAGAATTGCGTTTATTATTGGTAGGTATGGCCTAATAAGCACCGTACATGCAATTCAAGCAAACACGCACACATACTTACTTCCTTTACAGAATAAAATGTCTCCTTGTAAAAGAGACTGATAAAGAAACTTTTAAAACTTCATAGTACATTTAGCAAGGCCATAAAGTTACTCACTGTAAGTTTCATAGCTTTTAGAGTAATATCTTGATCTAATAACAGATCGTAATAGAAAGATAGACGTTAAAATATTACACCACTCTCTTTAAATGATCATGGTTAGAAATGGTCCTATAATTCTCGGAATGGAGGCAATATCTGGAAGGATTCTTGTTAGAAATGGCACATATCAATTTTTCTTCTCCATTTATCGTCGCAATTCAGCTAATAATAATACCTTCTAGTCTTCTTTCTCTCACGACACTTCCTTTATTTTTTATCTTCACTAACCAGTCCCCCGTCATAACATCACACGTTTGGTATAATTCTTTCTTTCTTCTCATACTGTGACTCATTTCATTCTTAACTACTTCTATTTTCTATCTCCATCGTCCTTTTATTCTTCTTTCTCTATTTCTTTTGGCATTTCTTCTTCATTTCGCCAAAAACTTGGCGAGAATTCTTTCGTATCGTCGACAGTCATTTGTTGCAAGAGGCGCTGTGGAAAATTGGATCCCCCCTTCTCTCTCTTGGCTTCGGTGTGTGATTACTTCTGGCTTGCTACGGTAGACTCCAGCGAGTTTAAGATGATGCAAGCAACAGTGTTGGTTGCAGATAAATCTCGCCGGATTTGAAACCATGTTCCATTAAATGAAGAAGTGGGGAGAGAAGGGTCATACCAACTGCAGGCAAATAATTTCCGTGCTACCGGTAAGCGCTTCGGTGGTGATAAATTGGATGTAATTTTATTTGTGAAATATGAGCAAGGCTTAGACACACAAAATAACTTAAGATTTATTGTTCAACTGTTCTTCTAAGTAAACAGCAGTTGACATTTAGAATTGATATTCAGTCAATTCTAGATTATTTTTCTGCAAGACTTCTGGCCAATTGATGCTCCTCTCCATGGGCACCAATTTCGAGAAGGGTGATTGGAGAGATCGGCCGACCTTTTAGCTATTAGCTCAGTGATCAAGCTTCTGAGAATGAACTAAGTGCCTCTGCGATATCCTATTCGCATTTATTACCGCCTCTTCTGCATCTAGGCTGACTGTGTAACTCAGTAGCAAGGTTTTCGCGTTTTGTGCCCAAGTTTACGGGGTGCAGTAACTGTGTAAATGTGAAGGGCACATTTCTGTAGATTTATTGGTACGTAAACATTCATTCAAAGCAATATTCCGTCATCATGACGTCTCTAAAGCTGCAGCAGTAAAAAGGGGTAAAAAGGACCTTAAATCCCATAACATTGTCATTATTATTTTTATTATTATTATTATTATTATTATTATTATTATTATTATTATTATTATTATTATTCTTTCCGATGAGGCCTGCTAGGGACCACGTGCCAATTTCAATTCTTCACACTTTGTTGTTTTCTCTTCCGTTCACTCCAGTACTCCTTCATCCGTTCACTATGCTGCTTCTTTCTGTCCTCGGACCACTTCGCACCAGGTTTCTTTGGCAATCTTCCTTGGAATCCTTTCATACTTAATACCCTTTTTCTAAAGATCCCTCTGTTCACCGTTTCTTCTTCACTTATATTATTTCTTTCTAACTCTTTCTTTACTTCTTGAATCCAGCTAGTTGTTGCCCTTTTCTCCCAAAGGTACTTGAATATCCTTTTTGTTAATCTGGAATCATCAATTCTGTAAATATGTCCAAAAAATTGCAATCTCCTTTTTCTTATCGTTTCTGTTATATTTTCTATGTTCCTGTATATTTCATCATTAGATCTTAATTTCCATACTTCTGCTGTTTTCACTGGGCCTAAAATTTTCCTCATGATTCTCCTTTCTAGTACTTCAAGTTTATCTAATCTATAGTTTAGTACCAGACATTCACTTGCGTATAGGCATTCCGGTTTCACCACTGTAGTGTGGTGCCTTATTTTAAGATTTTTAGATAAGCACTGTTTGTTATAAAAATTCTTAGTGATACCATATGCTCTTTCCATCTTGTGTACCCTTTCTTCTACCGAAGATTTTTCTAAACCATTTTCTTGAATTATTTCTCCCAGATATTTGAATTTCTTTACTTTTTCCACTGGGCCAATATCAGTTGCCAAATATTTTGAAGCGTTCTTGATGTTTGTAATAAATTTAGTTTTTTCTACGGAGATTCTCAACCCTGTTTTGTTGGCTATTTCTTCCAAGAGATTGATTTGTGTTGTTGCACTTGTTAGGTTTTCTGACAATATAGCAAAATCGTCTGCAAATGCTAGGCAACTTATTTCAATGCCTTTGTTTCTTCTCCCCAAAGTTACTGGCGAAATGTTATGTTCTTTTAGCTTTAAATTCCAAATTCTTACAATTTTCTCTAAAACACAGTTGAACAGAAGGGGTGATAAACCATCACCCTGCCGTACACCTGTATTTATCTTAATAGATTTTGATATCTCACCCATAAATTTTACTTTTGAAATCGTGTCAGTAAGGGTTTCACGTATTAGGTTTGCCAATTTAGTTTTCACTCCAAATTCACGAATTGTTTTATCTATGGTTTCTCTATCAACCGAGTCAAAGGCCTTTTTAAAATCTACAAAAGTCACAACTATGTCCTTTGAATTCAGTATCCTATGGCGAATTATGGATTTTAAGTTAAATATTTGTTCTGAACAAGATCTACCTTTTCGAAATCCAGCTTGATACTCGCCCAGTTGCTTGTCAAGTGATGTTTCTACTCTATTCAGTAATATTTTTGAAAATACCTTGTATGCAATTTGAAGAAGAGAGATGCCTCTATAGTTATCAACGTTTTTATGCAATGGGTGTATTAGAGCCACTTTCCATTCCTCTGGAATCCTCTCTGTTCTCCAAATATCTTCAAAGATTAACTGCAGCTCTTCAATGATTTTTGATTGAGACCATTTCAAAAGTTTAGCCGTTATAGAGTCCTCTCCGCTAGCTTTATTATTTTTTAGATTGTTAATTGCTTCTTTAATTTCTTCAGCATTGGGTGGTATATCTTCTTCCAGATTTTCTGTTGCTTGTGAGAATTCCAACTTATGATCTGGTTCAGGGCAGTTTAAAAGTTGATCAAAGTGCTTCGCAAGTATTTCACAGTTCTCAACATTGCTTAGGCCAAGTCTACCATTTTCATCTTTAAAGCATATTCTAGGCGCTTGATACCCCTTTAATTGACTCTTAAAAGTCTGATAGAAGTTTCGAGAGTTATTTTTAACAAAGCTGTCTTGCATGTCAGTAAGTTGTGATTTTTCGAATGATCTTTTAACTCCCCTTATTATTCTGGCAGTGTCTTTCCTTTGCTGTTTGAATTGGTCATAATGTTCCGTCCTTCCAGAGCATTTCCACTTTTTCCATTGTTTTGTTCTCTCTTGTAACGTATCTTCACATATTTGATTCCACCAAGGTTTCTTCTTAGGTTTGGCTAGCCCAAACGTCTTTTGAGCTGCGTTGATTATTTTTTTAGATAAATCTTGCCACTTCCCATGATGAGTTACTTCTATTTCTTCCTGAAATTTTTCCAATGTTTCTTGTGTAATTTGAAGTCTATTTGTGTTATATTTATTTACTCTTTCCTCTCTTCTGTGGTTTCTGTTGGGTAAGAATTTGAGTTTAATTTTAGACAAATAGTGATCAGAGTCAAATTCTCTGCTTCTTATAACCTTGACATTCATAATTTCTTTCATGTTTCTTTTGGATATAGCTACATGATCCAGTTGAAATTCACCTAGTATTGGATTTGGAGAAATCCATGTTTTAGCTTTTCTTGGCAATTTCTTGAAGAAAGTTGACATTAACTTAAGTTGAAAGTTTTTACAAATAGTATTTAATCTCATCCCATTTCTGTTTGTTCTTTGGTGTGCAGCATATTCTCCCACTATTGGTCTATTAATCCCCTCTCTTCCTATTTGGGCATTGAAATCTCCAAGTAATATCACCACATTTGATTTTGGAATTTTAGATATTTCATCATCTAGGAGGTCCCAGAATTCCTCTACTTTATTTGGGTTCTTCTTGTTGTCTTCGTTTATTGGCGCATGACAAATAACAAAAGTATATATTTTACTTTTTGCATTTCATTGTCAAAAGACACATCCTTTCTGAGCGTGATTTGAATTCAGTTACATTGGCTAATAGACTTTTATGGACATAAAAGGGAAAGATTAAAGATTCTATAATCTTTCGTTTCTGTCACATTCTCATCCAAATATCTTGTCTCTTGTACTGCTAAAATTTGAATTTCGTTTCTATCTAAAAGCAGTTCTAATTCCTTCTGTTTACCCACCTTCAGTAAAGAATTTACATTCAAAGTACCTGCAAAAAACTTATGTTTAAACTTAAGTCTGGAAGGATTCCAAGGATGCTCCGACTCATCCCTATTGCAGATGTTGGGACTCCCCAGAACCCTAGGTCCCGATGCATTGCATAACGCAATGGTGGATTTCTCTTCCGAGCTGCCACCTGGGGCAGTGCTTTCTTTCAGCGGATTTTCCATTCTGCAATTGAAATTGTGTGTTTCAAGGGTAGGAATAATATTCCAAAGTAAGATCAGATTGTTAGTCTGAAATGATTTGTTTTCGTGGTTGACTCCACTAGGTTCTTCCGCCCTCTCAGCCGTTGAGAAATTAAATTCTTCTTCCGCCTTTGAGACCATTGACCGTTTTTCATAGAGCCCCCAGCACTGATCGGCTCACCGACCCAGCTTCCCGCTGGGATTGGTTACCCAACCTTCCACTGGGTTGCTCGGCTTAACAGGGGCACCTCATGTAGGTTACGTGCTGGAGTTGGAGTGAAAGAGGCTAGTTGGATTCTCTTGCTGAATCCAATATGTTATGGTTGCAGATGACAGGCAACGACGCATTTCACTCCCATTTGCCCAGAGCCACAATGACTCTTCCCAGGTTAATTCCTGGGACCTATTATTATTGAATGAAAATCCACAGCCTGCTTCCAGTCTCCGACCGGGTCAGGAATGGAATGAATGAAGCCCCCATCTAGCGGCGAGGATATGAACTGTGCCGGCTGCCGAGGCCTGACGCACTCCTCTGGGGCAATGCTTAAATGAATGACAGATGAAATGAAATGATAGTGGAGAGTGTTGCTGGAATGAAATGTTGACAGGGAAAACCGGAGTACCCGGAGAAAACCTGTCTGCCTCCGTTTTGTCCAGCACAGATCTCACATGGAGTGATCGGGATTTGAACCACGGACCCAGCGGTGAGAGGCCGGCGTGCTGCCGCCTAAGCCACGGAGGCTTCACCTATTATTATTATTATTATTATTATTATTATTATTATTATTATTATTATTATAGGTGGCGTGGTGGCGCAGCGGTCAATCTGTTGGCCTCTTACCAGGCTGAACCGAGTTCGATTCCCGGTCAATGGATGTGAGATTTTCGAAGTGAAATGCCATGTAGTATTCTAGTATTAAAGTTTTCCTAGTATTTAAGTTTGGTAGGTTAAGATTAACATATATGAGTATTCATGTAAGTTGCATTGTATGTGGTTAAGTGTAATAGAGGGCCTAGAGCCCTAACTTCGCCACAATAAAGGCACCATACCATTTTTTAGCCTACTTTCGATTATTGCAAAAAATGAAAGTAGACTTATGAGATCACTACAGGGCGAAAAAAAGTGTGTCTGTCTGTGTGTGTATGTGTGTGAGTCTGTGTGTGTGTGTGAGTGTGTGGACTCTGAATGTCTGTCCCCCCCTATCAATTCGAACACGGTGAGCGCAAATTGAACGAAATTTGGTACAAAGGTAGCACTAGCAAAGGACACCTCAGTGTCATGTTTTATATCGCCGCCATCTTGACGGAAACGTAATGGCGGCCACACAAATGTTCAAAGCTTAAATCAAATTACGACTAACCAAATCATCCGATCTCTACCAAATTTTGCAACAACATACCTTTATGGGGGGAGCATCCTTTGACCAAACTAATAGGTCATTAGCCTAATAGTTTGCGGATGACGGCCATCTTTGTGTGAAAATCGATTATCCCTATTAATTCGAACACGGTGAAACCGAATGGAACGAAATTTGGTACAGAGGTAGTACTAGCAAAGGGCACCCCAGTGTCATGTTTCATATCGCCGCCATCTTGACGGAAACGTAATGGCGGCCACACAAATGTTCAAAGCTTAAATCAAATTACGACTAACCTAATCATCCGATCTCTACCAAATTTTGCAACAACATACCTTTAAGGAGGGAGCATCCTTTGACAAATCTAATAGGTCATTAGCCTAATAGTTTGCGGATGGCGGCCATCTTTGTGTCAAAATCGATTACCCCTATTAATTCGAACACGGTGATACCGAATGGAATGAAGTTTGGTACAGAGGTAGCACTAGCAAAGAGCACCTCAGTGTCATGTTTTATATCACCGCCATCTTGACAGAAACGTAATGGCGGCCTCACAAACGTTCAAAGCTTAAATCAAATTACGACTAACCTAATCATTCGATCTCTACCAAATTTTGCAACAACATACCTTTAAGGAGGGAGCATCCTTTGACAAATCTAATAGGTCATTAGCCTAATAGTTTGCGGATGGCGGCCGTCTTTGTGTCAAAATCGATTACCCCTATTAATTCGAACACGGTGATACCGAATGGAATGAAGTTTGGTACAGAGGTAGCACTAGCAAAGGGCACCTCAGTGTCATGTTTTATATATCCGCCATCTTGACAGAAACGTAATGGCGGCCTCACAAATGTTCAAAGCTTAAATCAAATTACGACTAACCTAATCATCCGATCTCTACCAAATTTTGCAACAACTTACCTTTATGGAGGAAGCATCCTTTGACAAATCTAATAGGTCATTAGCCTAATAGTTTGCGGATGGCGGCCATCTTTGTGTGAAAATCGATTCCCCCTATTAATTCGAACACGGTGAAACCGAATGGAACGAAATTTGGTACAGAGGTAGCACTAGAAAAGGCCACCTCAGTGTCATGTTTTATATCACCGCCATCTTGACGGAAACGTAATCGCGGCCACCCAAATGTTAAAGGCTAAAATGTAATTTCGACCAACCTAATAATCTAATCTCTACCAAATTTTGCAACAACAAATCTTTATGTGGGAAGCATATTCTGACCAAACTGCTAGATCATCAGCCCAATAATTTGCAGATGGTGGCCAAGAATGTGTGCAAATCGATTCCCCCTATCAATTCAAACACGGTGAAACCGAATTGAACGAAATTTGGTACAGAGGTAGCACTAGCAAAAGGCACCTCAGTGTCATGTTTTATATCGCCGCCATCTTGACGGAAACGGAATGACGGCCACCCAAATGTTAAAAGCTTAAATCAAATTCCGACCATCCTAATAATTGGATCTCTACCGGATTTTGCAACAACATGCCTTTTTGTGGAAAGCATCTTATGACTGACTACAAGGTCATCAGCCCAATAGTTTGCAAATAGCGGCCATGTATGTGTGCAAATCCATTCCCCAGATCAATTCAAACACGGTGAAACCGAATTGAATGATTGTTTTTACAGAGGTAGCACTAGCAAAGGGCACCTCATATTCATGTTTAATATCCCTATAGCACGTTGTATTTCAACAAGCTACTACAACCAACATTCAATTATACTCCTTGAAAAGGACAAAGAGTTATAACAATACCCATGCATTTAGGAGAAAGTAGGCTATATGTTCTTTACTGAACATCTTGTTATTTTATTTTATTTTTTTATTTTATTTTTTATTTTTATTTTTTAGGGGAAGAAATGCATTTACGCACAGAGTGTCGGGCTCCTGCTTCTGAGTAGCAGACTACCGACTAAAACTCCCCCGTTACTTCTGAACACTAGCCTGGAACCGTTTAGCACATTACTTCAGGCTAGAGTCACTTTATATTTGCCCGTAGGGCACTCTTCCGTAATGAATCATCTTCCGTGGCGATCCAGATCCGTCTTCTTTGTTCGGAGGATATCTTCAACAAAACTTGCTACAAGTTTCCAATGTTCTTCATTTTGTAGCATTACCGCAACAATATTGTCAGGAGATATCTCTACATCAATTTGATCTTGAAGAGACTGCCTACTTTGGACCCACCGTCCACAAGAGATGAAGGTGTGATTAGCACTATCTACCTCATTAACACAGTAGATACAATCTGGTGAATCCACTTTCCCCATCTTCTTAAGATAAGAACAGAAGTACCCATGGCCAGTCAAGAACTGAGTGAGATAATAACCAACCTCACCATGTTTCCTCTCTGTCCAAACCTGCACCTGGGGTATCATTCTCCTAGTCCACTGGCTTCGGTGTCCTTGCTCCCATTTGATCTGCCAATTGTGAAAGGTTTGTGCTCTTGCTGTTCGTCTTGCATTTTGTAAACCTACTTCCGATATCCTCCAGTAAATGTACTTGCGTTCTTTAGCTAGAAAAAAATTGGAATTATCCCAGCAATAACAAGAACTGCTTCTTCAGAGACCGTGCGATAAGCAGATGCCACGCGTAAAGCACCCCGCCTCTGCACTTGTGCTAGTGACTTCCTATAAATTTCCTTATCCAGGGCATCCGCCCATATTTCCGCTCCATACAGCAGAACTGAATGGATGGCTGTCATCAGTAATCTCCTCATACTAGATTTTGGCCCACTAACATTGACCATTAGCCGACTGAGAGACGTTACTCCTCTTGCCGCCTTATCCGCAGTCCGTCTAATTTGTTCTCCAAAATTCAGTTTATTGTCGATCATGAGGCCCAGATATTTTGCTGCTGGCCGCGTCTCTACTTGTATGTCTCCTACCTGAATTGGGAGTATTGTCAGAATTCTCTTCTTTGTTAGGACTACAATTTCTGTCTTACTAAGTGCTAGAGACAGACCATGTTCCTCCATCCAACTATTGATTGTACGCATTACCATATTGAGTCGCAACTGTGCCTGCTCGACACTTCTTCCTGCTACAAGAGCAGCAACATCATCTGCATAACATACTAGGAAAGTTTCATCAGGAACTTCAGATCTCAACAAGCTATCATATGTGATATTCCATAGATCTGGTCCTTAAATCGAGCCCTGTGCTGCTCCGGCTGAGACCCGTACCCTGCGTTGTCCTTCTGTCGTGTTATAAATCAACGAACGATCTTTCAAGTAGGAATTGATCATCCGTAAGAGATAATTTGGAACATGAAATGTATTCTCCAACGCATTCAGCATGTCACTCCACTTGACAGAGTTGAATGCATTTCTTACATCAAGAGTAAGAAAGAGAACCACACGACGGGAGTGGTGATTGTAATTCTCCGCCCGCTGGACAGCTGCAACAATTTCTTGTATCGCATCCAGGGTCGATCTTCCTGTTCGATATCTATATTGTCTTGGCACCAATGATAATAATAATAATAATAATAATAATAATGATAATAATAATAATAATAATAACAATAATAATAATAATAATGATAATTTTTTTAGCTTTTTTTAGTTTTTCGAGGGAAACCATGGGGAAATCTTCAAAAGGCAGATTTCAAGCTTCCGGACTTACAACTGTGCAGGATTCTTACATACTAAAAACCCACAAACCCTATACTTGGCTTAAGGCCACCCCGGAACTGCCTGTTCAGCCTTACTTCAGGGTGGAGCCACTGTTACGACCAGAGGTCTCAGTCAATTTCATTTAACGTGATGATAATGAAATTACTCATCATCATCTTCACTGTCTTCAGCAACCAATCTTCTCTGTTCCTCCTCTTTTTTTGTTTTCAGCAGCTCAGAGATGTAGACAGCCTGCTGGTGAGCATTTTATCCACCGCACTGTCTAGTGTAATGACTCCAACTTTTGTCTCCAGAAGCCTTCGAAGATTTCTCCACCTCAAGCATTCAAAGAACGTGTGCTGAACGTCATCCCATTGATTATCACAATAACGGCACCGTGAACTTGGCGAAATTCCCATAATAATAATTATTATTATTATTATGTCCTGTGGTTTGAATTCCACGTAAAAAGGAGGTCCCTTGACTCATGATGGCGTGAATAACGGGCATGTAAAACTAAAAGCTTCCTTCCATTATTATTATTATTATTATTATTATTATTATTATTATTATTATTATTATTATTATTATTATTATTATTATTATTATTGCAATCACATTCATTTCACCACATAAGTGGGACAAATCAACATATCGTTGGCTTGTTAGCAAGACGGCATTACAACTTCTTTTAGGTGGCACATTAAGAAACCAGCAAAAAATGGAACATGTCCCCAAGATGATGACTTTCTGCATGGTGATATGTAAACCAAGATGTATTATTATTATTACTATTATTATTATTATTATTATTATTATTGTAATGCATCAAGGCTTTTACTCTAAAATTATTAAACCCACTTCCTTAAATACTCTTAAAATGTGGAATTAATTCAATTGATCAGGTGCTACATATGTTCTGCAATCCACCGTTAGGTTCCTTTAATGAAACTTAATAAAATCTTTTCCCTAATCTTGAAAGACCGTAGTGGCACGCCTGGTGGATAAAAGTGGAAGATCAGAAATTGATCTTAATTAAGTCGGTCTTGATAGTACTTTGCCACACAGCCTGTGACCTAATTCTTAAAATCAATGGTCATTTATGCCATTTCCTTAAAATGTATTCCAAACGTTTTACAATCCTTAGTGAAATATTATAGGCTTATTTATTTATTTATCGTATGGCTTTTAGTGCCGGGAGTGACCGAGGACATGTTCGGCTCGCCTGAGTCTATAGCTGCTTCCAGCGGACACCCAGGGTGAGCTACAAGTTCCGTTCAATTTCAAGTAGTTCCAACTTTCGCCACCAGATATCAATGATACCTAGTAGTGAACGTTAGAACTTTGATAGAGCGCTCTGACGAAATCTAACCTAACAATTTTGCTTTACACAAGTTTAGTCTGTGAAAGGATCTTTTACATACCATAAATCTATGACATGGGACCGCCGGCTTTACTTCCCCTCCGAAGGAAGGAATACTGAAGGATTTTTAACGCTCTTAAAAATCCGACGTCTTCAGCCGGGTCTGAACCCGCCATCTTGGGCACAGCAGTTCAGCATGCTACCGACTACGCCACCGAAGCCGCTAATATTACAGGCTGTACAATATAATAATATCAAACTTTGATAATTCCTTGCCTCACTCCTTTCTTCCGTGTGTGATGGTATATAGAGAAAGGGGTGAGTTAATTATCAAATGCCATGTAGTACATTTTTGGAAAAATAATAAACCATCCTGAGAATTCCAAGGAAATTCGAGGATTATTTGCATGTATGCGAATATCACTATGACATGATGACACACATAATTCAAATATTTAACATAGGGACTGAAGTTGGCTGTCGGTAAGATATGCAACGAAAGATCGCCGTCATATACTTTCCAAAATCACAATAGCACACCAAGAAACCTTATTATTACACAGGTTACCTGGCAATTTTGCATGAATACGTGCTTGAATTAGCTGCGATTTCAGACAATTCAATACCTCCCCAGTATAGTTACTTTACGGATACTCTCTGCAGTACATAGCCTACGTCAAAGATGCAGCAAAAATAACTTCAAAATTGTTGAATAGCGACAGTTTTGGTAAGATAGAAAGTCAACACCTCTCATTATGAATCATTATACATATTATTAAATAGACGAAAATGATACTGATGACCACGATGTCTCAAGCTCCTCTCTAAAGCAACAAGAAAAACAAATCATCATACCGGTATCCAAAAGATATAAAATAAGTAATTGAGTACATTTCTTAGTTTAAGTGCTAGGGAATTATTTAATAACTAGTGGGCCCATGCGAGCTTTCGCAACGTGAATGTAGGTTTATGGGGTAGCAGGGAAGAATGTGGAAGAACGAAGTTTTAAATATTGAAGAAATGTATTTATTGTTGTTAAACGGCATACGTACATGAGAAGAACACAAAGAATTATGTAGAACAGTGTTTTGTACTCCCTGCCCTGCGCTCTAGCAGCAGGCTCGCCTAGCAGAACACCGCGCTCCCGGCAGATGGCTGCCGCCGCCGCGCTGCCCTGCGCTCAAGTGGCAGGCTCGTCAGGTTACGGTGCTCCCATTGTAAATGTACATTTATAAGGTATTTATTTAATTGTGATGCATTTAAAGAGGAAGTGAGTTTGTTTCGGACACACATGGGGTTATGCGGAACCTGTAGGTACCCCATATGTGTAGGTTGGTGTTAGCAAGACCTTATTTTCGGTACAAAACCGGAATGGGACCTTAGCAGAATAATATAGGGAGGATGAGTGAATGAGCAATAGAGTTAGATATATTTGTAATAGAATCAGATATCAATGCTCTTTCAATTTATATCGATACGTTCGTGGAGTGCATTATTCTCAATGCACATGTAGGCTATATGATATGATATAATAGCAGTGGATATCGGTTATCCATGGATCGAAATACAATACATTACATTACATTGAAACGTCAAACTCTGGAATGAGTACCGGGAAGGTTGAGAGCTAAGACCGCATCTCTCCACTTCTATCAGGATAAATTTCTGGAGTGTAACGGTTTGGAACGTTGAGTTCTGTTTGCCTTGTCAACCGGAATCATCGTAAATTTGTAGTGATATTACAAACACACATCGGATAAATTCACATGTCGAATTGAATAAGGAGATCTGTGTGCTTGTACGGAGCGATATCACAGAAATAGTAATGCACGTTACGTTAGATGAAACTACACACATGGTCTCCTGCCCGTTGCTAATTTAACTAATTCGACTAGTTGAAGTCGCCTCCGTGGTGTAGTGGTCAGTATGATTAGCTGCCGCCCCAAAGGTCCGAGGTTCGTTTCCCGGCTCTGCCACGAAATTTGAAAAGTGGTATGAGGACTGGAACGGGGTCTACTCAGCCTCGGGTGGTCCAAAGGAGTATACGGGGTTCGATTCCCACCTCAGCCATCCTCGAAGCGGTTTTCCGTGGTTTTTACCACTTCGTCTTCGGGCAAATGCCGGGATGTTACCTAACGTAAGGACACAGCCGCCTCCTTCCCTATTCCTTGTCAATCCCCTCCCTCTCTTCCCATCCCTTCATCAGGCCCCTGTTCGCTTTGCAGGTAAAGCCGCCTGGGCGTCGTGCTAGTCACACTCCCCAGTTGTATCCCCGATTCAGCGTCTCAAGCTCCAGGAAACTGCCAGTGGCGGTAGAGATGGGATCCCTCGCTTAGTCCGTGGGAGAATCCAACCCTGGAGGGTAAACGATAGAGAAGAAGAAGGCTAGTTGAAACAGAGATGGTAAAAGCTACAGACGAGGTAGCAATCAAACGGACTGTCAGAAAGGTTCGATCTGTGTTCAAACAAGATCTTGAGAATACACAAGCTCCAGGAAAATTCCAGCATGGTATAAGAGTAAAAACAAAGACCAAACCCTGTGGCATCACAGCCCATAAAGGACCTTGGCCTACCAGCGACCACTGATCAGCCACAGATTACGAGATGACGCGTGGTCAGTGAGTCGGGTCCTCTTGGCCATTAATATTGGTCTTCCTGACCGAGGTGCTACTCAATTCTCCTAACAAGGCTGAATGCAGCCCGTTTCGGCCCTCACGTTAGGTTCTAAAATCCCTGAAGGAGCCGGAAATTGAACCCGGGGCTTGCTGGCAAGAGGCAGACATGCTACCCCAACACCTCGGGACCGGTGTTGTAAATGTTAAAGAAACGTTGGTCTGCAGAATACACTCAGTCTTATATTAGACGATGACTTGATGGCTGCTGATCTCGTCATCCGCTTTATGAGTGAGAGTGGGCTAAATTCTCAAGAGTGTATTTACTCATAGAATTTGAATTTCTGATTTTTTGTTTACCGTATATTTCTGTTGCAGCTGAAATGTGATTTTGGAGACGAATGACCCGAACAAGCTGGATGGAAAGAAAGACAAATGAGCTTGTTCTGAACCAAATTCAGGAGAATCGATGCCTGTTGAACACCGTCAAGAAAAGGAAAGCGAAATTCATGGGACACATACTCTGGCATGAC
The DNA here is from genome assembly GCA_946902985.2 of Meconema thalassinum. Lineage (NCBI taxonomy): Eukaryota > Metazoa > Arthropoda > Insecta > Orthoptera > Tettigoniidae > Meconema > Meconema thalassinum. The sequence goes on along the minus strand of OX336388.2, from coordinate 1,290,073,919 downwards.
ACTCTCCTTCAGGTAATTTTTGAAGGAAAAATTTTGGGGGAAAACCAAGGCCTATGATTAATTAAAAATGTAGACTTTCACGACCGGCGTTGAAATAGGAATCTCTGTTTCGCGGGCTTATAGGTCGTGTTCCAAGGACATTTTGTCGTCCTGACGTTTCGCTGAATACTGCGTTCAGCATGTTCACAGGTTACATAAAGCGAGGTAAAACAAGTAAACAGAAGATATATAAATAGTCAACAACCCACACATAGAGGCTACCATAGCAACGGCTTACCACATAAAAGTAATGCATCAAGGACAGGGCTGCTCGTCTGTTGCATCTTCTCGTCTACGACGGTCAATAAGGGCAGGCTTGAGGGGATTAAGGACTGGAAGCCAAGCTCTGTTCACACGTTCTGCTTCCTCCTTAAGATTGAAGCTGTTAGTATGCTTCAGGATTTCAATGGCCTCCCTTTGTAGCCTGGCATGATAAGACACCGTGGTGGACAGAACTTCGGTGTCTCCATATCTTATATCGTGACCTGCAAGTAGCGAGTGTGCTGCTACAGTGGATTTATCTGTTTGTCCCAGCCGGCTGTGTCGTTCGTGCTCCTTGAGGCGAGTGGCAATACTTCTTTTCGTTGTTCCAATATATACTTGGCCACAATCACACGGGATTTTATAAACCCCTGCCGCGGTATGAGGATGTCGCTTATCTTTAGCGGACCTAAACATGTCCTTAATTTTTCGTGTAGGCCTGTATATGGTCTTTATATCATGGGACTCGAGTAGCCTCCCTATTCTGTCCGTGACCTTTTTTATATATGGAAGAAAAGCTCTAGCCAGGGGCTGCTTGTCTCCAATTACCCTTGTAGTTGGACGTCTCGGATGGAGTGCTCGCTGGATATCTTTCTGGCTGTACCCATTCGCGCGTAAGGCCTCGTTGAGGTGTTCAAATTCTTGTTTTAGGCACTGCTTTTCACAAATTCTTTTAGCGCGGTCAGCCAGTGTTTTTATAACTCCGTATTTCTGTCGTGGGTGGTGGTTGGACGTCTTATGTAGATATCGGTCAGTATGGGTCGGCTTACGGTAAACTGTATGTCCCAAAGTTAGATCTGCGGTCTTCGTTACCATAACGTCGAGAAACGCGATTTTCAGTTCATTTTCTAACTCCATGGTAAACTGAATGTTCGAGTTCTGGCTGTTAAGATGTTGTAAAAACAGATTTAATTGATCTTTACCATGGCCCCATATTACAAAGGTATCTTCCACGTATCGTAGCCACACTTTAGGTTTCAAAGGTGCGGTCTCTAGTGCTATTTGTTCAAATTGTTCCATGAAGAAATTCGCGATCACCGGACTAAGGGGACTGCCCATGGCGACCCCATCAATTTGTTCATAGAAATCACCCTTCCACAGGAAATAGCTAGCGGTGAGGCAGTGGCGGAATAAGGCGGTGATATCATCAGGAAAAATCCGTGCGATGTACTCCAGGGCTACCTTTATAGGTACTTTCGTGAAAAGAGAGACCACGTCAAAACTTACTAGTAAGTCACCAGCTTCTAGTTGAATAGTTTTCAATTTTTCAATGAAATGGCCGGAATCTTTGACGAACGACTGTGTACCGCCGATATGTGGTTGAAGTAAGGTAGCTAAATGTTTGGCAATGCTATAAGTTGGTGATCCAATAGCACTCACGATAGGACGAAGAGGAACATTATCTTTGTGTATTTTAGGTAAACCATAAAGTCTTGGTGGTAAAGCTTCACTTCTGGTGGTTCCCTTCTTTACGTTTTCAGGTAGCGAAGATACCTTGATCAGGCCGTTTGTTTCACGAAGAATCCGGTTGGTAGGATCTCTAAGAAGTTTGCGGTAGGTACCCGGGTCTAAAAGTTCAAAAACCTTGGCAGTGTAGTCGTCCATGTCCAAGATAACCGTTGCGTTCCCTTTGTCTGCAGGAGGAATGATTATGCTCTCGTCCATGTTGAGAGTCTTTATAGCCTTTCTCTCCTGAGGTGTGAGGTTACTCTGCGGTGCTGGTGCCTTCTTGATTATACGTGAGGCTTCATGACGGATTTCATCTGCTTGTTCAGATGGTAGCTCACGGATTGCCGCTTCAATATTGGCGACAATCACCTGACCAATCGCCACCTGTCAGAGTGGGAAATCTCTATACTAGCGAAAGGATGAAATTACGCAGTGACCCCTCCTTCGATTCCCGTGGAAGACATTGTCGCCAATATTGAAGCGGCAATCCGTGAGCTACCATCTGAACAAGCAGATGAAATCCGTCATGAAGCCTCACGTATAATCAAGAAGGCACCAGCACCGCAGAGTAACCTCACACCTCAGGAGAGAAAGGCTATAAAGACTCTCAACATGGACGAGAGCATAATCATTCTTCCTGCAGACAAAGGGAACGCAACGGTTATCTTGGACATGGACGACTACACTGCCAAGGTTTTTGAACTTTTAGACCCGGGTACCTACCGCAAACTTCTTAGAGATCCTACCAACCGGATTCTTCGTGAAACAAACGGCCTGATCAAGGTATCTTCGCTACCTGAAAACGTAAAGAAGGGAACCACCAGAAGTGAAGCTTTACCACCAAGACGTTATGGTTTACCTAAAATACACAAAGATAATGTTCCTCTTCGTCCTATCGTGAGTGCTATTGGATCACCAACTTATAGCATTGCCAAACATTTAGCTACCTTACTTCAACCACATATCGGCGGTACACAGTCGTTCGTCAAAGATTCCGGCCATTTCATTGAACAATTGAAAACTATTCAACTAGAAGCTGGTGACTTACTAGTAAGTTTTGACGTGGTCTCTCTTTTCACGAAAGTACCTATAAAGGTAGCCCTGGAGTACATCGCACGGATTTTTCCTGATGATATCACCGCCTTATTCCGCCACTGCCTCACCGCTAGCTATTTCCTGTGGAAGGGTGATTTCTATGAACAAATTGATGGGGTCGCCATGGGCAGTCCCCTTAGTCCGGTGATCGCGAATTTCTTCATGGAACAATTTGAACAAATAGCACTAGAGACCGCACCTTTGAAACCTAAAGTGTGGCTACGATACGTGGACGATACCTTTGTAATATGGGGCCATGGTAAAGATCAATTAAATCTGTTTTTACAACATCTTAACAGCCAGAACTCGAACATTCAGTTTACCATGGAGTTAGAAAATGAACTGAAAATCGCGTTTCTCGACGTTATGGTAACGAAGACCGCAGATCTAACTTTGGGACATACAGTTTACCGTAAGCCGACCCATACTGACCGATATCTACATAAGACGTCCAACCACCACCCACGACAGAAATACGGAGTTATAAAAACACTGGCTGACCGCGCTAAAAGAATTTGTGAAAAGCAGTGCCTAAAACAAGAATTTGAACACCTCAACGAGGCCTTACGCGCGAATGGGTACAGCCAGAAAGATATCCAGCGAGCACTCCATCCGAGACGTCCAACTACAAGGGTAATTGGAGACAAGCAGCCCCTGGCTAGAGCTTTTCTTCCATATATAAAAAAGGTCACGGACAGAATAGGGAGGCTACTCGAGTCCCATGATATAAAGACCATATACAGGCCTACACGAAAAATTAAGGACATGTTTAGGTCCGCTAAAGATAAGCGACATCCTCATACCGCGGCAGGGGTTTATAAAATCCCGTGTGATTGTGGCCAAGTATATATTGGAACAACGAAAAGAAGTATTGCCACTCGCCTCAAGGAGCACGAACGACACAGCCGGCTGGGACAAACAGATAAATCCACTGTAGCAGCACACTCGCTACTTGCAGGTCACGATATAAGATATGGAGACACCGAAGTTCTGTCCACCACGGTGTCTTATCATGCCAGGCTACAAAGGGAGGCCATTGAAATCCTGAAGCATACTAACAGCTTCAATCTTAAGGAGGAAGCAGAACGTGTGAACAGAGCTTGGCTTCCAGTCCTTAATCCCCTCAAGCCTGCCCTTATTGACCGTCGTAGACGAGAAGATGCAACAGACGAGCAGCCCTGTCCTTGATGCATTACTTTTATGTGGTAAGCCGTTGCTATGGTAGCCTCTATGTGTGGGTTGTTGACTATTTATATATCTTCTGTTTACTTGTTTTACCTCGCTTTATGTAACCTGTGAACATGCTGAACGCAGTATTCAGCGAAACGCCAGGACGACAAAATGTCCTTGGAACACGACCTATAAGCCCGCGAAACAGAGATTCCTATTCCTTATGATTAATGTTTCATAAGTGCATATATACAGTATATAATATCCTATATAAAACAGTCCTTAATGCATTTTCTCCATTATTTTTCCTAGACAAATGTTCCTTTAACTCAGGAAGTATTTACAATAGTGATTTGATTTTTTATCAGTAATTAAATTTGTTGGAATAAAGGATGTATGTTTTCTTGCGAATTTACCATGAATTGAAAACACATTCTGGCTCATCTGGGTTGTCTTCACCTTCTCTGTCCCTCTTCTGGTTCCTTTTTAACTTCCTAGCTTGCTTCAAGGATCAAAGGAATAAAGGAAGGAAGAAAATAAATAAAGAAGGAAGGGGAAAGAAAGAAGAAAGGAAGGGGAAGGAAGGAGAAAGGAAAGAAAGAGGAAAGAAATGAAGAGTGGAAGGGAGAAAGAAAAGAAGGATGGAAGGGGAAGGAAGAAAGGAAGGGGAAGGAAGAAAGAAAGAAAGAAAGAAAGAAAGAAAGAAAGAAAGAAATGAAGGAAGGGGAAGGAGGAAAGAAAGAAAGAAAGGAAGGAAGGTAAAATGGAAGAAAGAAATGAAGGAAGGTTTTAGTTATACATGACTCAAATTAAAGGAATTAAATTAAATCAAATTAAATGACCTATAAATGGTGTTTAGCAAACTTTTTCAGCAAATAAGCATTTGTACATTATAAATTGGACTTCAGGCAATCAACATAATATAGAATCTAAAATTCCATTTTTTGACCCAAAGCATCTTACAATCTCCCCTGCCAATATCACAATATTATTCTATTAATTTGACCAAGCCTGTATATTTAAGATGGTGGGTGTGCGATATATTAAAAAATGTATTCATTTTGAGTAGATGAAGGCTTTCACCGCCCGGAATACTGTTAAAGATTTGAAGATTTGAAGATCTGAAGATATGAATTATGAAGATTCGGGATATTGCTGTGTTAAAATAAAATTTTAAATCCTAGACGTTTCAAGAGGAACTTTGCCTCCTTTTTCAATGGAATCGAACTTCAAGAGAAACTTTGCCTCCTTTTTCAATGGCATCGAACTTCAAGAGGAACTTTGCCTCCTTTTTCAATGGAATCGAAACGTCTAGAATTTTAAATTTTATTTTCACACGGCAATATCCCAAATGCATGAATAATTTAATTTATTTATTTATTTATTTATTTACCAGAGATGGTACAGAGAAGTTTGGAAGGCCTAGTGGAAAAGGGTATACGTATTTTATGCTTCATAGGCAATCAATCAATAATTCCATCAATCAAGAGATTCCGTAATTACCATGAAACTTATTAAAATTCACCATCAATAGTTCCATGTCCGTTATAATAAATATCACGCTAGCCGTCATCTTGAAAATATATTGTAGTAAATAGATAAATGGGGATGCACATGCTAGCTATATCGACGAAAGGATGTTCCCATTCGAAACTCTGATAGCTTATAATATACTTTAACGCCAGTCATCATACTGATTATACAAGCAATAAGTCTGTTAATGAGAATTTAATTAAGTAATGACCCTACCACTTGCCAAAAACACATTATAACAAATGACAACATATACGTCTTCGGATATTGAAGTTGATAGAGTTTACCAATAAGTGCGTATAACTTTACTCAGTGATTTGTTATCAATGTATAACTTACTCAAAGAATTGACAGCCTTCCCACTGCATGACGACCAAGATATATTTGAGGAAAAGTAATCTATTGGTTCTTCACTGAACATCTTTATCGAAAGTATTGTCTATCTCATTATGCATAACCAAGAAAGCGTTTCAAGTTAGACATCAACTGGATTAGCAATCATTGTGGTGTTGTAGTCTTTCTACGAGGAACTGGCGAGAAAATTTAAGTGAAACTGCCGAGTGATATTGCAGCAGATATCGAATATTTTTGTTACATTCTCACTTACTTTGAAGTAATGTTTATTGTGACACAAATTCGGGCTTTCACAAGTTACATAACAGTGCCCAAGTGGATCAGTGACATTTAAAAGGTGCTTTCGAAAATCAGATTTATGTTCTCTGATACCTGTATAATCCACTTCAGACAATTACTACTGACAATGGTGTGTTACTTAAGTTATATCGCTATTTGACCTTAAAGTTTATTTTCCTTTAGTACCTGTCTCGCCACTCAACAAGTATCTTGTTAATTGTTCCTCATGTTCCTAGGGGATTTCATTCACGATCATGTATCTGACATCATATGATCATAAAGAAAACAAGTATTTGCCGGCTAGTACATTTTTCCCACATACCGTACATATGTTATGCCTAATTGGCACAAATTACATCTACATTATGTTTTTCACAATATTCACATGTTTTACAAAGATATTTGCAGTATTTACATATTTAGAATATTAATCATATGATAAATAATATAGTAGATGTTATCCTGTTCACTCACTCTGCAACGTGCGCCCTTTCTTTTTCCTCAATCACTCCATTAATTTCATTCGTTTGATTCATTTCATGCATTTCATTTGGATACTCATTCATTAAGCGAGACAATTATTTATTTATTTATTTATTTATCGTATGGCTTTTAGTGCCGGGAGTGTCCGAGGACATGTTCGGCTCGCCTAAGTCATGTAGCTACTTCCCGCGGATACCCTAAAGAATGAGCTACAAGTTCCATTCAATTTCAAGTAGTTCCAACTTTTGCCACCAGATATCAATGATACCTAGTGATGAACGTTGGAACTTTGATAGAGCGTTCTGACGAAATCTAACCTAACAAATTTTGCTTTACACAAGTTTAGTCTGTGAAAGGATCTTTTACATGCCATAAATCTATGACATGGGACCGCCGGCTTTACTTCCCCTCCGAAGGAAGGCATACTGAAGGATTTTTAACGCTCTTAAAAAATCCGACGGCTTCGGCCGGGTTTGAACCCGCTATCTTGGGCATAGCAGTTCAGCATGCTACCGACTACTTACTTAATTCCTGCCGCTCCTTCCGGAGCATAGGGCCTTGGCGAAATTTCTCCACGCAGTACGGTTCCTGGCTATTCTCTTCACTTGACTCCAGTTCTTGTCCTCCTCTGCAATTTCATTTTCGATCGTCCTCTTCCAGGTCTTCTTAGGTCGACCTCGCTTCCTGGCACCTTGAGGATTCCAGTCTAGCGCCGCCCTCTCAACAGCTCCGTCCGGCTTCCTTAGTGTGTGACCGATCCAGCGCCATTTCCTCTCCTTGATCTGGATGCTAATCGGTTGTTGATTGGTGATGGTCCAAAGATCTTCGTTTGAGATTATGTCCGGCCACCTCACATTCATGTTGCGACGCAGACATCTGTTAATGAACACCTGTAGCTGGTTGTTGATCGGTTTTGTGACTTTCCATGTTTCACAGCCATAGAGAAGAATCGACTTTACGTTGCTATTGAAAAGGCGGAGCTTGGTCTTCCTGGAAATGTTTCTATTTCTCCAGATGGGGTAGAGCTGGACAAAGGCACCATTTGCCTTCCTGATAAATCTATGACATGGGACCGCCGGCTTTACTTCCCCTCCGAAGGAAGGCATACTGAAGGATTTTTAACACTCTTAAAAAATCCGACGGCTTCGGCCGGGTTTGAACCCGCTATCTTGGGCATAGCAGTTCAGCATGCTACCGACTACGCCACCGAATAAATCACTGGTACAGAAGTATATTTACACAATGTACTTTTTATGAACATTGTGTAAATAATCAATGCTTCCAATACTATTCCAATGCGACGAATAGTACGCCTCAGGTCACTGATAACATTCTAAGAGCTTCAAGTTCACATTTTCTCAAAATAAGTATTGCCAGTTTTTAGCCGCATTATGGATAATGTCATCCAATTAACATTGTTCATATAATTCACCTATTATGTAACTAATTAGCAAATTTAAAACTGTGACGTGTTGTATTCAAAGACAAGTGTCTTTCAACAAGAGTCCATAGTTAAAATTATATGCACCGTGAAATTATCCTCCTGTTCTCCCTATTCCTGTGGTGTATTTGAACTAATTACACATTTGAGTATAAAGTTACAAAGAGCGTCTCTTCACTCCATTGTACGCTCATAATTGCCTCTTGAGAATAACTTAATTGATATTAATAACTCGGTAATTGCAGTTGGCTAAGTACACACAATACACATACAAGAGCTAACAGATAGATATCTACTCACCCCCACCTACATAAGAAACTTGTGGCGACTTCTTAAGTGAAAGTTGTAACAAGATAAATTGAACCATGTTCGTTTTTCCCGAATGGAGGCGGAGAGGTGAGAATAGTTAGCTTGTGCTGCTGGTATCTGTGGACTCGTTAACCCATAATGGGAGCAATTATTCATTTAAATGTATTTTACTTCCCAACTCAGACCACCTTTCTCCCTTACGTTTGGGATAGCACGATATTTACCGTCATATTAACTCCTTACTTTCAATTAAAGAGCTCGAGGCAATTCTAAGAGTCCGCAGACTTTGCTCGGTATAGGTCTTTGCCAGGGACACATATCTCGTGCGACGTACTGTGAAAATCATGTCAACTCAGGTTATCTGGTATTGCTTTAGAATTACCCACGCGTATGAGCGTTAATATCCTTCAGTATGCCTTCCTTCGGAGAGGAAGATAAGCCGTCGGTCCCATGTCATAGATTTATGACATGTAAAAGATCTTTCCACTAATTTAACTTGTGTGAAGCTAAATTTCTAGGTTATATTTCGTTGAAACGTTGTATCAAAGTTCCAACGTTCACCACTAGGTGTCAGTAACATCTGGTAGCAGAAGTTGGAACTACTTGAAATTGAACGGTTCTTGTAGCTTACCCCGTGGGTGTCCGCTTGAAGCAGCCACAGCCTCTGGCGAGCTGAACATGTTCTTGGACACTCCCGGCACTAAAAGCCATACCCTAAATAAATAAATAAATAAATAAATAAATAAATAAATAAATAAATAACCCACGAGAGGAATCTCGAAATTTTAATCCAAGAAAGTCATGCTTTTAACATGGATACGTTTTAGGGCTGTGGGTCTATCTGTGATAGGCGGCTTCGGAGGCGTAGTTGGTAGCATGCTGAGCTTCTATGCCCAAGATCGTGGGTTCAAATCCGGCCGAAGTCGTCGGATTTTTGAATAGCGTTAAAAATCCTTCAGTATGCCTTCCTTCGGAGGGGAAGTAAAGCCGGCGGTTCCATGTCATAGATTTATGGCATGTTAAAGATCTTTCCACTAATTACACCTGTGTGAAGCTAAATTGTATAGGTTAAAAATGTAAACTACGCTCTGAGGTTCCTACGTTCGTTGCCAAGAGCCGAATGCGGTGGAGTCTGGTAGCTAAGTTCTGAACTAGTAGTCGTTGACGGTGGCGTTTGGCAGCAAAATTAGGAACTATTTGAAAAATTCAAAAGTCTGCAGTCCTTACTTGAATTAAAAAACAGATAACACACAGTAATACAGTCATCACATTTAACACCGGTTGTCAGACAGATTCTACACACACCCAAAAAACACGGGGCTACATGACCGCGTTGTCGCAGCCCCTATACTTAAGAACCAACCAACTATCTGTGATTAGCGTGGTCATAATTCCGACAGTTAGTTACCATGGAAACTAGTGACTGTTCGTCATCTAGGCTTCCTATGTGGTTACCAAGGCAACAAGTATGCATCATCTACGGCTAAACAAGACGTTGAGTGAAGATCATAGCCTACTTTCTCCTAATGTATTGGTACAGTTATAACTCTTTGTCCTTACCAAGGAGAATTAATATTGTTACTTTCAGTTGGTCAACACAAAAGTATTCGAATTAAAGGAATATGTGAAAAATAACCTGAAAAATGTTGTGTTCACCAACTGATAGTTATAATATTAATTGTCAACAATGCAACACTAAAAATGTCTTCAAAGCTATCTTTTTACTTATCAAGGAGTAGCCTATAATTGAATGTTCTTGTGATGAACGTTAAGTGTTGTACTCTACATAAGACTCAACGTTTACTAAGTTACGTTGTAATTCCACTTTTTTATCCAGAGGAATTGATTGAAACATTAGAAAAGTACGCCTATCCACCATCTTGAATGTAGTTTATCTTATGCCTTCTGTAGAGAAAGTATTTTGTATGAAACAACACACTTGCTCCGTTTTGTCATTGTAACTGTAATACATAGTGGATTGTTGATATTAACGTCCTGTATATTCAAACTTTATGCTTTTTGTTACTTTTACGATTATTGCTAGCGTGGTATCTTACCTGCTTCTCCCCTCTTACAAAGTTTGGTGTTAATTGCGTAATTGATTTTGAAGTTTAAATAGTATGCTCAACCACAATCTTGAATATACCGTGGGGGTGTTCTTTTGCCTTTGGCATACAAATACCATATATTGCTCTACATTAATGCCAATTTGAGATATTGTATCTCTTATATGTCTAGAGTTGTTTGTATATTTTATAATTTTAAGGTGTCCGTTGCGCGTTAAATTCAGTATCATATTACTATGAATAGGCCTAATGGTAGTGATGTACTTTGTATAGTACTTATCTCTCACTGAATTTCACCTTAACTTAATTTCAAGATTTAAGATTGCGCCCAGTCGCCATCATGAACATATGGAGTCGATGTTCTTGTGACACATACAAGGTTCAACATAACTGCTAATTTTAGTTGTTCTATCTTAAACAATACCTTGAGTTATATTATATTGGACTGCCTGCGTGGCTCAGCGGTAACGTTCTCGCTTGCTGAGCCCTAGGTTGCAGGTTCGTATCCTGGCGCAGTCAGCTGGCATTAGAGGGTGCACAAATGCGAGGGAGCCGTGTCAGTAGATTTACTGGCACGTTAAAGATCCCCTTCGGGGCAAAATTCCGGCACCCCGGCGTCTCTAAAAGCCACAGTAGTTAAAAGGGACGTAAAACCAATAACATTAACATTATTATATTATATAACAAGCTGTACCCGGCATGCGTTGCAATGCCAATCAAAGAAAGTGTTGGCGTTGAAATTCTGTTTCTTGAAGTGCTCTTGGATACACAACATGTTAACTGCCTCTAAGCTATCGTAAAATGGATTTCCTAATCTAGAACCATTCGTGGGAGCGTGCACAACAACTTTCAAAAGTTTCATCGCTGTCACTCATTTGTTGAATCTACTCGTACGCTACCTATTGTGAAATGGATTTACTAAGTCGAAACCCTTCCCTGGCGTGTACAGAATAACTCATCAATGATTCATCGCAAACGGATGAGTGGTATATGCACGTATAGGGGTTTTTGTTTAAACGAATCGTGCGCTGTCACTCATTTGTTGAATCTACTCGTGCGCTACCTATTGAGAAATGTATTACGAAGTCGAAGCCCTTCCCTGGCGTGTACACAATAACGCATCACGGTTTCATCGCAATCGAAGAATGTTATATGAACGCAATAGGGGATTTTGTTGAAACGCTTCGCGCGTCGTCACCCATTTGTTGCATCTACCCTTGCGCTACTTATTGTGAAATGGATTTACTAAGTCCCCTTCCCTGGCGGGTACACAATAACTGATCAATGTTTCATCGCAATCGGATGAATAGTATATGAACGCATACCTGATTTTGTTTAAACGATTCGGGCTCCGTCACTCATTTGTTGAATCTACTCGTGCGCTACCTACTGTAAAATGTATTTACTAAGTTAGAAACCGTCACGTAAGTGTCCACAACATCTCACCCAAGTTACATCGCTATCGGACTAATGGGATATGAAGACATAGGGGACTGTATTGAAACGCTCCACGTGTCGTCGTTCATTTGTCGAATCTACTCGTGTGCTACCTACTGTGAAATGTATTTACTAAGCCAGAACCTTCCTTGGAGTGTCCACCATATCTCACCCAAGTTTCACCGCTAACGGCAGAATGGTATATGACCTTATACGGGACTTTGTTGAAACGCTTCGCGCGTCGTCCCTCATTTGTTGAATCAACTTGTGCGCTGCATATTGTATAGTGGATTTACTAAGCCAGAAATTTTCCATGACGTGTACACAACATCTCACCCAAGTTTCATAGCTACCGACGAATGGTCCATGAATCCATACGGGACTTGGTTGAAACGCTTCGCGTGTCGTCGCTCATTTGTTGATTCTACTCTTGCGCTACATATTGCAATATGGATGTACTCAGCCAGAAACCTTCCCTGGAGTGTACACAACATCTCACCCAAGTTTCATCGCAATCGGATGAATGGTATGTGAACGTATACGGGACGTTGTCGAAACGCTTCGTGCGTAGTCACTCATTTGTTGAATATAAACGTGCGCTTCGTATTGTAAAATGGATTTACTAAGCCAGAAACCTTTCCTGGAGTGTACACAACAATTCACCAAACATTTATCACTATCAGACTTTATATCAGGTATATGACTTTATACGGGACTTTGTTGAAACGCTTCGCGTGTCATCGCTCATTTGTTGAATCTACCGGTGCGCTACCTATTGTAAAATGTATGTACTAAGCCAGAAACCTTCCCTGGAGTGTACACAACATCTCACCCAAGTTTCATCGCTATCGGATGAATGGTATATGAAATTATATGGCACTTTGTTGAAACACTTCGCGCGCCGTTGCTCATTTGTTGAGTCTACTCGTGCTCTACCTATTTTTAAAGGGATTTACTAAGCTAGAAACCTTCCCTGGAGTGCACACAAAATCTCAGCCTAGTTTCATCGCTATCGGACGAATGGTATATGAATGCAAACGTGACTTTGTTGAAATGCTTCGCGCGTCGTAGCTCATTTGTTGAATCTACTCGTGCGCTGCCTATTGTAAAGTGGATGTACTAAGTCAGAAAATTTCCCTGCAGTGTACACAACATTTTACGCAAGTTTCATAGCTATCGGACGAATGGTATTTGAATGCATACGGGACTTTGTTGAAACGCATTGCGTGTCGTCGCTCATTTGTTGAATCTACTTGTGCGCTATCTACTGTGAAATGTATTCACTAATTTTGAAACCTTCACGTAAGTGTACACAACATCTCACCCAAGTTTCATCGCTATCGGACGAATGGTATATGAACACATACGGGACTTTGTTGAAATGCTTCGCGCATCGTCGCTCATTTGTTAAATCTACGCGTGCGCTACCTATTGTGTTGAATATAAACGTGCGCTTCGTATTTTAAAATGGATTCACTTAGCCAGAAACCTTTCCTGGAGTGTACACAACAATTCACCAAACATTTATCACTATCAGACGACTGGTATATGACTTTATACGGGACTTTGTTGAAACGCTTCGCGTGTCATCGCTCATTTGTTGAATCTACCGGTGCGCTACCTATTGTAAAATGTATGTACTAAGCCAGAAACCTTCCCTGGAGTGTACACAACATCTCACCCAAGTTTCATCGCTATCGGATGAATGGTATATGAAATTATATGGCACTTGGTTGAAACGCTTCGCGCGCCGTTGCTCATTTGTTGATTCTACTCGTGCTCTACCTATTTTTAAAGGGATTAACTAAGCTAGAAACCTTCCCTGGAGTGCACACAAAATCTCAGCCTAGTTTCATCGCTATCGGACGAATGGTTTATGAACGCAAACGTGACTTTGTTGAAATGCTTCGCGCGTCGTAGCTCATTTGTTGAATCTACTCGTGCGCTGCCTATTTTAAAGTGGATGTACTAAGCCAGAAAATTTCCCTGCAGTGTACACAACATATTACGCAAGTTTCATAGCTATCGGACGAATGGTATTTGAATGCATACGGGACTTTGTTGAAACACATTGCGTGTCGTCGCTCATTTGTTGAATCTACTTGTGCGCTATCTACTGTGAAATGTATTCACTAATTTTGAAACCTTCACGTAAGTGTACACAACATCTCACCCAAGTTTCATCGCTATCGGACGAATGGTATATGAACACATACGGGACTTTGTTGAAATGCTTTGCGCATCGTCGCTCATTTGTTGAATCTACGCGTGCGCTACCTATTGTAAAATGGATTTACTAAGTCAGAAACCTTCCTTGGAGTGTACTCAACATCTCACCCAAGTTTCATCGCAATCGGACGAATGGTATATGAACGCATAGGAGACATACATACCCACAGACAAACTATCACGTTACATTGATTTTTATATATATAGATAGATTATATCCAAGATGCCCGTCCCGTGTTGTGATCAGTGTGCTATTCGTATGGCTTATTTCAGTATGATCCCGAGTATGGGTACTTATTTCTTACTAAGTTTCATTTTAATTGCGTAGTTACATTCGGAATGATACACTATTACGTTTTAATACTACGCCCGGCCACCATCTTGACATTTTGTCGCTGTTATTTACCTTTCACCATTGTATGACGAAGCAATCACTAATATGGCTCAACTTTTCTTCTTCTCTCTATTATTTCTCTAAACATCATAAGCATCACCATCATCATCATCACCACCTAATATTTTGATGGGCTGTCTTCAATACAAGGTACAGAATTTTGAAATTCTTCAAGTTCAATATCTTAGCATCTACAACAACTACAGTAGGCTATACATTAATAATAATATTATAATTTTGTTTTTGTTAATAGTATTAATTAACAGTTCTTATTTCATCATAAATTGTGGATTTGGCCTATGGGTTCTACCATCTTTTATTATTAACTAATTAATTAACCAATTAATCAATTACCAAATTAAATATATCTATAGCTGTGTCCTACAGTATTTAAGTTGAAACTGTGTTCTCTATATCTAGGTTTTGGGTAAAAATAATGTCATATTACCTTAACAACGCCTAGAAGTAAATAAGTAAAAAAATAAATAAATAAATAAATTAAAAAAAAGAGTTACGAGCCTTACAGTAGTCGCATATGATGTGTAACATCTGACATAGAAGAAACCTCACGTGAAATTGTTGATACATCGGTAATTTATACTATTATTGGCACAAATATTAATCTATTGTAAAAGGGAGTGTTTTACTGAAATTGTAGTTTATAATACGGAACTCATTTTATTAGATGATTTGTAGCTTCCACCAGCACTAGCCTAAATAAAGAATACGATATGGATCAACTAGATTAATAGACGCGACACCGCTCTTAACCTTAAATTCCTTATAAACAGGTCCTCTGATTCACAGACCAACACGTAATTTCAGATGTATTCTGTTAAAATGAGTCATATTGATATGATAAATATCGTTTAAAATGATAATCTGGTAGCAAACATATCTACCCCGTCCGGGATTCGAATCCGAGATCTCTAGATTCACAGTCATAGGCGCTAACCCCACGGCTATTTCGACTACGCAAATATTGTGCACAAGATGGTGACTTATTTCCACGTTCCAATAATACTGCATTACGGAATTAAGTTTCATTTATATTTTGCTTGTTTCGATAATGTTGCTGCGTGAAATTGAGTTTAAAATGCCTTATGAATAGGCCCTCTTGTGAGTAAAGAGAATGTATTCAGCAATAGTTCATGAAGGCTTGCTCAATTCTCGTATAGCCACAACGATTATATTATATTGATGACTGCATTACCGTTATGTGGGTTATTATTTTAATAGCCATTGTGCAGAAACATAATACCGGCAATGCCGACTACTTACAATATTTGTTATTAAGGCATTTTACCATTTAAATACTGATACGAACACTTCGAACATGTACCATGTGATGTGTTTCAATCACTTGACACCCGAGTTCGCATGAGCGTTTACCGTTCAGTATGTCATATACATCCCACATGGCCGAGAGTACGTCATGGTATCAATTTCCGACACCGCGCGCTCATTGTTTCTCTTACCACTGCCAGCTGGATCTTACCACTGCCAGCTGGATGGATCGATCGAGTTGGCAGTGCGTCTTATACTTTCGTTCGAGCACACTTCCATTCGTTCTAACGGAAGTGTGCCACCTCGATCGTTCCGATCCACTTCCGTCCCATTTTTCAAAATCACTCCCACAAAAATATCCAGCTACCGAGTGGAAAGATGTTACACATAAAAAAAGCCATTTATGAATTAATTAACCAATAAGTGCTACTGAGCCGAGCTCGAACCCACAATCTTGGGTATTGAATCTGTCCCACTCAACCCGGCATCATCATAATAAAATTGTCATCTTTACTTTTACCCAGTGAGAAAAAGTTCATAAAATGACTGCTCTGAGAATTTCCACGGTATTTTAATAGGCCAATCCCAAAATATACTGATGAATTTCATTACTTCCTTGACATATTACGGTTAATTTGCATCTATAAATATTAATACATTATCTACTATCTTCGAATGTCAATGAATGTATTTATCAGTATGCTGTTCTTTAAGACTTCTCTGAAACATATGTTCGCAGGATAACGAATAAAAGAGATAGTGTGTCCATGGTTACCGCACTTAAGACACTCTCCCCTACTCCAAGTATTTCCCTTTGTTGGCACAAACGATAATATTAAAATCACGTCCCACTTTGAACACGAAAGCGCGCACTAGCAAAATAATTAAATTAAATTATTTCGTATAGCCTGGCACTTTCCCTTTCGTCTGGGTGTGTATTGCGGTTCTTGGAGGAGGAGACGCTGGTAGAGGGAAGACTGGTCGGGAATATTAATATCACTCACCCCTCTCAGTGCCGTGGGTAGAAAACATCTCCCGCACAAGGAATTCCAAACGAAGACTCTAAGGAAAGTAGACTCTACTAATATACCGTCCATTAAGAAAACATTAACTGCTGAAATACAAAAGAAGACTTTGAAAACCAAGTAACTATAGCAATAAAGTAGTCATATTTCTATTGTTTTATTGTGTCGGTTCCCTCCCGAAATCATTTTTGATCGACTAAACCAATGTTAATGAAACCTCAACCCTGTCTTACAAATTTGCATTGCCACCACCAATTCAATCTGGTAGCTGCTCGAAATATTTAACAAACACTCAATGTCTCCAAGGCTGTTGTAGCTATGTAACTAATAGTGACAGGTGACTAAAAAGTAAATTCATACATCTATGTGACTTGCGCCACATTTAAGTTATGGAAAGAGTCTGTCCAATTCCCTCGTGCAGGGTTTTGAAGACCCGTGTGCAGTACAAATATTTAAAATTGCAGACGCAAGTGGGATTCAAATCCGCGACCTCCGGCGTTCGCCTACGTTGCTCTTCAGCTTTATCTAATGCGCAGACACCTTTAATTTTCTTGACAAGGTGCACCTCTGTCGTTAGCCTTTCTGTCGCACGCTAAGTCGAGAGAATTAGTGTTAGAACAATTGTCCCTAACCAAACGGGAACATACGATTCTCTAGACCAAAAGTCGTGAAAACCTTAATATGAAAGGTGCGTGGTTTAGCGAAAGAAGAGGTTTAACTACGTTAATTAAACATTTTCTTTTCAGTTGGTCATGCTATTGTTCGCATTTTCAAAGGTTCAAAGTAGTTAGCTTTGCTTATTTTTGAAAATTAATTATTCACTTTAGATAATTATCTAACCCTCGTATTGTGTCCTCCACCACTGAAGCTAAGTATTAATATCCAAAGTCCAATATATTAAATTTACTTCAATATTAATTAGTAACATAACTTACTAATCTTCCCTCGTTTCATGTCGTCACTTATGTAGCAAATTTGTTCGTATTTTACCTAATCTTTAAACTCACTGCTAAGTGTTTTCTTCAAATAAGTATTACTTAGCTAACTTAAATTGTAAAGCTGCTTTAATGTGGCATAGATTTGAGGCATTTCGTTAAGAGTGTTTCATTTGCTGTCGACTGACTTACTACAAATCTGCAATATGGCGCAGTAGCCCAGCCCGCTTTGATACGTCACGGTGTGGGCTGTCTTTAATTAGTGGATTGCTTCAACATCACCTCGCTTACTGTTCACATGATGTGGCTCGAGAAAGTTCTACCATGATGTGTGGAGCTTATACGTCACGTCTCTCCAAAACCAAAGGGTTCTCAGGTCGCTATATGGGTATCTTCCTGCATCCACCTAGCCGACCGTACGCTTCACTCGGAAAGGCCTCTCGCCGTTCAACAAGAACTCTACTCCACCAACCATGTGATCGGCAATTCATCACCATCAAATTTTTAATCAGCCTACTATGCAAATTTTAAAGTGTTCTTTTAATCTCAGCGCTTTCAACAGCCAGCCATAAATGCACATCTACTACAACAAGAAGTTAAGTAATCAACCAATTAAAGAAAGCCTTCCAGTCGGTCAACACAAGTTGCTTATATCACTTCATGAATCAACCAATGGCATTGTGAACCAATTATTAATATTTTCACGAATTTGTGATATCAACAGAGAAATAGGACATAAAATTAAAGCTTGCTTATCACTCACTTTCTTCTTGGCTTGGTATATCAGACCGTGTAAACACGAATTGGGCCAATCCCACGCCGGATAAATTAAAAGATGCTATTACCCTTTCACGAATTGATTGCCGGCGGTCGAGATGAGAATTATTCTCTGTTTACTTGTGGCACACGTCACTCTGCTTCGTTGACAGATACAGTTGTGCGAGTAGGATATGACTCAGCTGCAGTAGCTTCAGTTATCGTTTAACTGCCGTGGTGACATGAGCTCCTGTGACGCCTATCTGCGCTTCTAAGACCGGTAGCGCGCGCAATGCTGCTTGACTTATGTGCTGACTGCACTCTGTCATCACTGTGTCCTCCGTTTCACCCCGCGGGGCTCCTGCTACAATAATCAACAAACGGTGGCGCAACCACGCTCAGCGGCAATCAATTCTTAAATGGGTAATACCGGTAAGTGTTTTCTTCCATAAGGGAAATCAGTCCCTTTGTGTTATCCAGTTGCCTCATTTATACGTAATTATAAGTGTTCAAAGCATCATTGCTCTTTATTATCTTCAAACTTTTAAGGCATCAGCGCCTACAGTCATTTATCTTTATTAAATATATTTTTACTAAATATAGTGCAACTATTTAATTGAAAATTTACTGTGATTTGTTCCCTGATACTCTTGCAGTTTTCCTCTGTAAAACTCCATTCTTTTTTTAAACATTATCACCAACCATTAGCGAGCCCGGACTTGTTCTTGCTCCGTCTGCCTATTGCAATGTTCCCAATACAAATAGCAACACTGATAAATGGCTTCAAAGCTTACAATATCAATTAAACATATCTATCACGCTAATCGTACATCCTATTACTTTGTGTTTGCACGAAGTATTGTGAAGAATAAAGAAATACATTCCGGGTTGGATCCGCGTACGACGAGTGTTTCTCCCAATAATCCATACTACTGCAATTACTTTGTGGGATGGCGTTCGATGTAATCAGTCTGGCAACACGCTTCATGGGTCACGTGTCAAGGGATTGAAATTTAGTTGGACGGATTCCTTACCTTCACTACGAGACTGGCCTTCTCATGGTCTTCCTGTATGACCTTCACCCGGATACCAGCTGGCTTCATGACAGTTGCGTATTATTTTGTCTACGATTTTCAGATTTATTATTGTAAAAACTCAAAACTAGTTTGTCACGTCTCGTTATCTAGTTCATGAATCTACTCATAGCAGTAGATTTGCAAGCGGTGTTGACGATTTTCCCCATACCATGCATCTTTTACTATACTTTAAGTATTTCGGTGCTTCATGACCTAGGGAATCGTTCGTTCCCCGCTGCCTAGCAATACCTCGCCCACTCTGTATATGGCTAGTACTCTTTGAACATCATACGATCAGTACTTGTGGGGCATGAGACATCATGGTCATCAGCCCTGTGTGGTGGAATGTTTGTTTAATTTGTCTGATAACTTGTATTTATGTGATGACTGTAGTAATGTGTAAATCTGTATTAGGGACGGGGATGGGTTAGGTGCCCCAGGACATGAATTAAGGTACATTTCCGGCATTCGCCTGGAGGGAGTGTGGGAAAGACTGCACTCATGATAGTCGCTGTTAGCAACGGGATTTGAACCTACGATCTCCGGACTTTCTGCAGCTGCCCGCTCGGTCGTGGTGCATGGCTACTTAGTGTGTCCTAATAACTGATGATGATGATCAGGTGGCATCAAGTCGGCGTCGACTCCTAGCGACTGCATGGATGGACTGTCTCCATATGATTCGGTCTTCAGCCATATACTTCAGATCCTTCACTCATATTCATGTTGGATTTGATGGGGTCGATTCATCTCAATGCTGGCCACCCTCGTCTCCGAGACCCTTCCACCTTTCCAAGCATAATTGTCTTTTCCAAGGAATCAGAACGTCTCATAATGTGTCCAAAATATGACAGCTGTAATCTTGTTATCAATGCTTCAAGAGACAGGTCTGGTTTGATTTTATTTATTACCCATACATTTGTCTTCTTGGCTGTCCAAGGAATACGCAGTATCCTTCTCCAACATCAGAGCTCAACATCATCAATATACTTCCTATCTCGTTTCCTTATGGTCCAGCTTTTGCATCCATATGTAGCTATGGAAAAGACTAGTATCTTAACCATTCTAATTTTAGTAGGCAAAGATACATCTGAACACTTGAAGATCTTATCCAGGCCTTTAAAAGCTGCTCTTCCGAGGGCAAGTGTTCGGTGAATCTCTTGACTGCATGAGCACCTGCTACTAATGGCTGATCCCAACAAATAGAAACTATTAACCTCTGTGATAGACTTATTATCTATCATAATGTTTTATGGTAAACCTGTTGTCATTACTTTTGTCTTGTTGATATTCAAGTACAAGCCCATGATTGTAATAACTACTGTCATCTAAATTCGTAGAATAGGATCGCGAGCGAGTCGGCCACTGTGTTGAGTAATACACTTAGCATTTGTATAGGCACGATAACGCTCTGTAACCCACTTGACCTCTGTAATCGGCACTATTGTGAACATTCTCACCCACAGACAATGTAACGGACCACAAAAGCTTTAAATGTGGTTGCTGCAATCAATTCCACATTTATCACTAAAGTTAGGTCTCAGAGTGAAATCCAGCGTTGTTCCATTATTTTACCTCACTCCAATGAGAGTAGGATAAAAAGGGACTTTGTTTCTGTGGTGATTAATGCAGTTAAAACTGGCATCAACACAGAATGTTGACAACCAGACAACATCTATACAAATGGTTACATTACTCATTTCATCTTTCAAACCAGAGTTTTGAGCGATGAGTGGTAGATGACAAGGAGGTTCGATGTATTCAGAAAGTGTAGCGAGGTTCAACTACTCTCAGAACAACAAATCACAAGGCTGCTTACTAACTGTGGTACTCATAGTTGATGGGTTAGTTTGAAAAAAAATGTGTATAGCTGTAATACAGTAGTCCATTATTTTCTACCAATAAACGCTGAGGAGAGGAGTAGCGTAGAAACCAAACTTTTGAATTGATGACCTGCACGCGGTACATTTGAAATTGCTATGTCAGGAATGTACTGCTTTACAAACAATTAAACAAACACTACAGCTATATTAGACAAATACTTCAAAGAAAATTTCGCTAACAATCAAAGATATTGTTAACATCTCAGTTATTATTAGCGGTGTTTGAAAATACGTACGACTTAAAGAAAAATGCTCATAACATATACAGTATAAGAAAATGATTTAATGAGATCTTAGCAATTTTTTTGATTTGACCCCTTTGAAAACCTCCAGTGAGCTAATTATATGATTTTTAAAACAGCCATATCTTATAAACGTCTCCTAGATGGGTAGACTCGAAATACTAACTTTGGTTATTTTCTCGTGATGGGGAAATAGACTGAAAAGAAGGCTATAGAATTTATCTGAATAAATTCTATAGTCTACTAATACTGTTTTGTCTTCAATTGCCTTGAAACACATAAATAATTTCAAACCCTTTGCAAATGGTATGAGTGAGTAGGGGGGTAATGCCGATTCTAACGCACTCCAGAACCCTCCTCGACCCACTACTAAGCCTCAGCCATGTTAAATATCTCTCGAACGCATGATCCGATTTTGACAAATGACGTGTCATTGGACTCGGGCTGATGTCCTCTTTGCTGTGGACCACTCGTTATATTTTTGAAAATTCTTTGAATTTTTTGTTTTCGAAAATAGGTAATAGTTTGAAAACCAAAAATGATAGAACGTTGCGCCATGGCTCAAACGAATGGTCTTTATGACCTTTATTTTCTATAATAAAACTTTTTTACTTTTTATGTTTTTTTGAAAACACTCAAATTTTGAAAATCCTATATTTTGGAAACTAGGAACTCTACAAAAAAAATTGTTTGACGTAAATCAATGGTCCCTACCCCCCCTACTCCCAAAATAAATTTCAAGTATCTAGGATGAAAACCTGTAGTAGTGGGATGATGACAGCTGCTTACAAAAGCAAGTGGTGAGCCCCTGCGACCTTGGAATGGAAGGAGTCATGCTAGGAGGGCGTGCTTGGATTCGTTTTTTTCGTCTCGTCGTGCTCTTTACGGAAATGTAGGTGTCGAAAAGGTGAAATGCTGGAAACACGGTCTTTTTGGGGTAAAAACTTGATTTTAAACTTTTTGCTATATCTCGCGAACCAATCATGCTAGAGGCGTGTACGACAGGTCCAAGGACTCGGGGTGACGTCCTCTTTGCTATGAACCACTCGTTATAATTTTTTTAAAGTTGGAAACTCGATTTTGGGGTAAACATGTGTTTTTTGTGATTTTTGCCGATATCTCACGAACTAATAACGCTAGAGACATGTACGAGGTGTCCTAGGACTCGGGCTAACGCCCCCTTTCAAATGTGGTAGATTTTGTTTCCAAAAAAATAATTCACAAAGGGCCTAACGCCATACAAGTTGAAAAAACCCTGGTTTTTTTCTTTACCTGTTTATAATGTCCATGAAGCGTGGTGGTTGAGAGAGACGATATGGCTGGGTGTGTGTGTGTCAATGAACCTGTCGCTAACCACAAGGACCATGCTTAATAGAACAATCGCTATTTCGGCGGGTCGGTGTATGACAGAGCGAGCGTGCGTTTTTCTGATATTTTACCTTTAACGTGTAAACGGTGATGAGAACTTGGTTCTATGTTGGTCGAAGCGAGTAGAGAAAACAAACTTACAGGAGGTGAATGTCATTTGAGCTTATTGGAAGACGTTGATCTGACTTGACAACAGGTGCAATGGAAAATGACAATGACGCTTGAAAATGAAATAATCTGACCATCGTGGTGGCAGGGAAGAGCGAAATGCGTGCACACACGTGTGAGATGACATGTACGCTAAACAAGTGACATCCTGTTTTGCTTCGTACGTGACAAAATGCAAGTCCATGTGAAATTTGATCTTCCACAGGTGTTCGCTCGGGTGTTATCTGTCCACGTGCGCGATAACTGTTAACAAGTTACATCCTGTCTTGCTTCGTACGTGACAAAATGCAAGTTGACGTGAAATTTGATCTGCCACAGGTGTTCACCTTGGACGTTAGCTGTCCACGTGCCTGATAACAGAATGTTCAAAGCGTGGGAATCGCTGAATCAGTAAAAAGTATGATGCAACTTGTGGGAATGATGTCACAACCAATAGATAGGCAAGAGCTGCGAACAGCAGTGGTGGGAGGTGGAGGGGGGAGAGGGGGAGGGGTAATGTATGAGAGAACACAGGTGGAAAGGGAAAGACAAATATGTATGAACATGCACGAAGCGCGGAGCGCAGTACACACACAGCTATAGGTCGTGTACAACATGTGTGAATAAATAAAAAGTACATAGGTTCACACAACATGTAATTTATTGATCCAAGAATTAAACGTAGAGTTAAACCCTAACCATTTGACATAGAGTTTATTTCCTTTTTGTTTCAACACTTTTTCCACAAGATAATACTGAGGAAATGCTGTTTTCTGAAGTTCATGGAGATAAAATCTACCTTTTATGGGTTGATGGTTGAGGTCCTCGAGTAAATAGGTGACTGGAGTGTCCAAGTTGACTCGACGAATTCGAAATAGTTCAGTCCCCCACTGAGGCGTGTAGCCCTTATTGAAGGCAGACTTAAATTTGCTCACACGAACAAAATCCCCAATTTTCAGTCGGTGACGTTTAGGATCGGCTGCTTTTATGGGGTTAAACAGTTTATCCAATCGCTGAATATTTTTAGTCACGAGGCGTGGTTTGGTCCCAATCGTTCTATGTTTGGTGTCATTGTAACGTGACACTAGCTCAGGTAACTTGTCCAACCAGCGATAACTGCCCTGAGCGGTAAACGCTTTCCACATATGGGTTTTCAATGTTCGGTTGAACCGCTCGACCACACTGGCTTTGAGATTGCTGTACGTGGTGTAATGGTGAATATCCTTAGATTTGAGAAAACTGGAGAAATCCTTGTTGAAAAATTCTTTCCCCTGGTCAGTTTGTAGCAGCTGAGGTTGACGTTGGGAGTGTTGAATAATATGTTGAAAGGCCTTGGTAACTAGTGGACCAGACTTGCGACGCACAGGTTCAACAAAGGCCATTTTGGAATAGACATCAATGACGGTCAACATATAGCGTACACCGTCGTTAACGCCAGCATAGGGTATCATTTCAACCAAGTCAGCCTGCCAAAGTTCATCCACACCTCGTGAAATCACCTTGAGTCGTGGATAATGACGCCTAGCTGGGCGATGCAACTCGTGAGCAATACCCATTTTAATGGGTGAGGGCTTAAACAATAATTTTGGCATTTCGAAGTTCTTGTTCAATTTCTTGAATTTCCCAATCGTGACCGGTGTGGCCAGCTTGACGTGAGGCATGCAACAACTGTAGCCGCTGGACGAGCTTATTGGGATTGTGCCAGTAGGTAACATCCACAAGGGGTTTTAATGGTTTAAATGTCACTCCCGAAGCGGACGCTTTACGACGAGTACTTTGACTGGTGGGAAACATTTTTGCAATGATGGTTTTATATTTTTGAGATATATTGGCATTCACTTGTTGAGCGGGATCATACTGTCTTTTGTGGGCATGGGTATCCAATAAAATGGATTTATATTTGTCAAGATCCTCTGACGTATAATCATGGGAAGAGGGGGTCCGAGAAAAGAGCAGCTTTAACAGTCCTGGCGTTAATTTATAGTTGATGTTTTTAATGACAGATTTAGTACGAGCAAATTTAATGGATGAATCGCCAATTTTAAAACTATCATCCTCATAGCGAACACCATACGTGGTATCTGTGTTTCCAATAAATAGATCGGTGAAATAGGGTTCCAATGTTGATCCATAATATTTTATTAAAATGGTTTTCAGTTGAGCTTTATGTTGAGGGGTGGCCAAGAATTGTGAAAACGGAGACGCCCTGGAAGGGCAAGGTGTTTCGACCCTGGCCAAGGATTTCTTTTTTCTCAAAAACTCTGCAAGGGGTGCGGCCTTTTTTTGAGGCGTAAACACTTGTTCCTCCTCATCCTCAACTTCACTAACACTAGTCAAATCTTCCTGTTCCTCTTCCTCTTCCTCAGGGTCCTCGTGCAGCGTCTGCGTGGCTTGTGAAACGGTGGGTAGCGTTTCAGATGGCTTGAAAGAGGGTTTCAACATGGCTTTTAGTGGAGGTGCTAAATGTTGCTGAATAAACAAAGCATGATTTGCACGTGATTGTTTCAATTGACGAAACTTTTGGCGAATAGTATTTTTTGCTCTAATAATATGCTTTTTCAATTGACTCTCTGCTAACGCCATGGTGGCTTGACAAATGCCTTGATGGGGAATGAGACAGGGCCTTAAATAGCAATAAAATGATCAAACCCTAAGCGATACCGTCCTTGGTTGAGTTCACTTTGTTTGTCAATTACTAAACAGGCATGACGTTGAGTGTTCCAGCAATTGGCACACAATTCTGTAAACATTTGAAAGGTCATATCCGGATTCACATGTTCATTATAAATGTGACGACTGTTCCTCTCGTCCTGGCGAAATACAACAATGACATTGGCATTGTCACGAATCAACTGTTTGGACATTTTTGAATACGTTTGTCCAAGATAGAAGCAATCGATATGTTTGTGGCGACCCATGCTGAAATAGCTTTGAATGATGCCTTGACGTTCAGTGGATACATCATCGAAAATCATGAGTGAATCAGGCTTTACCTCATCCGGTGAAATCACATTTTCTTGCATGGAATATGTAAAATAACCCATATTCTCTTTTTGTAATCCAGACATGACTTGATCCAGAAACACGTAGAGGGGTTGGTAGAGAGATTTTGCAAAAATATAAATATTTTGAAAACGCAGACCATTGGGCGCTGTGATGAGCGTTAGCAAAAGATTTGTCTTTCCACAGCCGGAAGGCCCCACAATGATGCAGCGAATGGAAGATGGAAACAGTGAACCATGGCGTTGTTCACGTGATGTGGGACAGAGATGGGAAACCATGTCCCCCACGGGGAATGACTCTTGCTGCTTAATAATCTTCATTTCAACTAAGGCTTAGACAGGCTAGCAGGCTGTCTATATACAGGACACCGAGCCTTGTCATAGAAACAGTAGACTGGTACTACAGGTTGACGATGGATGTCTTTGGACGTGCGTTGATGGCCAAAGCTAGGCCTGTCCCCATACATGATCCTAAACAAGAAACAGATCCTGCTAATAAACACTATGTGGATACGTCAGTAGTGCCACGCACAAAACAGGGAGATTATGACTTTAAGGGAAAGCGGTTAACCCATGTAAAACATCCTCAAGTGTCTACAGACGTTACTACGAAAAAGTATGTGGATAACAAAGTGTATGAGTTTAATGACAAAGTGCCTCAGCTTACGGTGAATGGCTATAGCGCTAATCATCATCGGATTATTCACGTGGAAGACCCGCAAGACGAAGACAATGTCTGTACCAAGCGTTACGTGACCCATGAAATGAAAAGGCTTTATAAATTTATCCCCTGTGTATTTTTAGTGTATCTGACAAATGAAAAACCTGTGAATGACAGAAACCATTTACCGCTAGTCCATGATCAGCACTTGACCTATGTGCTTGCTTCGGGTTTAAGCCACTATCGATTACACTATAATGGAACCATTCACATCAAATATGCCATACCTGATGAGAACCATTTACAAATAAAGATAAATGGTCATAGGATGTTGATCCATAACCATGAAATGGTCAATGCAGGTGACGAATTATCCCTTCATCTCATGTTGACATGGGATGAAAAGCAAGCGGGAAAAACCATAAACGATTTCCCACTTTATGTGGAATTGGAATATACAGCCATGAAATAACCATCTGATGTTAGTTGTGATTTAAACTTTCTTGTGAAAGGTTGTGGGTCATTATCATCATGGTGAAACAAAGGTATGTAGTGAGAAAGACTAAAAAAAGGACTTTGTCCTTGGCAAAGCCTGGGCTTACAACATTCGTGGACAAGCCCTTGCGAAAGAAAAAAAGAAAAAATAATGTATTGACCATAAGGAAAGCCCTTCGAGCAGCACAGAGACATGTTATTCCAAAACGTCGGCGACAGAGTTCAAACCAAGGGCGAGTGATTCCCGTCCCCAAACGAGCGGGATTTTTACCTGCATTATTTGCCGGTCTAGCTGCTCTGGGCTCACTTTTGGGCGGTGCCAGTGCAGTGGCGAAAACCATTAAAGCCGCGCAGCAGGGCAAGCAACAACTCAAAGAAAGTCAGCGACACAATGAAACGATGGAAGCGATTGCCATGGGGGCTAGAAATGCCAATTTAAAGCCAGCCTTTTATCAACAAGGATTTGGGATTTCACCATTTCGAAATATTAAAAAAAAAATAACCTCAGCCATAGCAAGACATGCCCTGACGCATCAACAAGTGGAAAGCTATGCTAAACAACTAAAGCTTTCTCATTTTCGAGGTGTGTTTATGCGAAACCAATTACCCCCACGACCCTGGAAACAGGAATGTGCTGTTGTCAATTTGGATGATCACCGAGGACCAGGGACGCATTATGTAGCTTATGTCAAAGAGGGATCCACTGTATGGTACTTTGACAGTTTTGGGAATTTGCCTCCGCCCATGGAACTAGTGACCTATTTTGGAAACAGGATCAAGATATATTATAATGTGAAACGAGAGCAAACGTTTAACAGCCAACAGTGTGGACGTTTGTGTTTAATTTTTTGATATAAGACACAGCATAAGCAAAAACGCCACCAGTATGTCGGCAGAAAGTAAAACGTTTACACTGCATGGACGTGGACCTGAAGTCAGCCTAGACCTTTACCCGCCTATCGAATTGAGTGAAAAACCCTATGGTTTAGGACTTGTTTCTCTTGAAACGTACAATCGAATATACAACATACGTGAAAATGTGAACAACAAGTTTTACTATGATGATTCTGTGCTCACCCTGAACTCTGGTGGATACACGATCGATGACATTTATGAACACATTTATGTGGTGTTGATCAATCAATATGGTTTAAAGTCATTTCTCGACGGAACGCACAAGTTTGAACTTGTAGGCAATACCAACACTCATCGCTGCAGTATTTTCTCTACCTTCAACATTGACTTTAAAACACACCCCGATTCCATTGGCCCATTACTAGGATTTAAACCACGTGTGTTGGAGCCAAAAAAAAACATGAATCAGACCATGAAGTGAAATTCATTGAGGACCATCATGTGTCGGTGACGTGTAATATTATTAGCCAAGTGTACACCAATCAAGAACCATCGCATTCGCTATATGACTTTATTGTGACATCGCCCAATGGGTATATTATTCGTGAAAACCCTCCAGTGGTGCTTTTTCATTCTGTGGCTGTCGATAGTATTAGTAATATAACATTAAGACTGATCAATAGAGATCAACAACTCATTGATCTAGATTCTACCACACCAGTGACTTACAAGTTAGTGCTAAAGCCACTATGAAGTTTGTGTATAAAGCAACAACACCGTCTAGGAATGGTGTTAGTTGTTTGCCACGTGAATACACGTTAACATCTCAAGGCAAGCAGATTTTACAGCATTTGGATTACCACGTCAACCCTCATAATGAATTCTATCCTAGAGATAGCGAACCGCATCGAGGAACAACCAGGAGTGGTAAGAATTGATCTCCATTCCTATCAAGCTCAAACACCTGGACTCAATAACAATGATGAAATTCAATTTGTTATCAACAACCAAGATATTTACACCCTACCGCATGAAAGTGTCATTCAGATTGAAGGTCGGCTCACCAAAGCCGATGGCTCTACACCCACCACATCCAAGTTGGCCAACCATGGTTTGGCCTTTCTGTTTTCTGAAGTGCGGTATGTCATTAACGATATCGTGGTGGATAGCACTCGAAATGTGGGCATTTCCAGTGTCATGAAACTATACCCCTCTTATAGTGAGGAAGAAGCTAAAACACTTTGCATGGCAGGTTGGTGTCCTGACTCGACCAATGACTGGATGATACACACCGATGGGACCTTTACTGGATATTTACCTCTTAAACTGGTTCTAGGCTTTGCTGAAGATCACCAACGCATTGTGGTTAACGCAAGGCAAGTGCTTTATCTGGTGAGAGACAGGAGTGATAATAATGCACTCAAGGGAGCCGACAATGCCCCCATCGATTCAAAAATTCAACTACAACGCTTGCTATGGAAAGTCCCCCATGTGACCCTTGAAGATAGCAAAAAACTGGACATACTCAAAATGGTAAAGAGAGATATGCCGCTACCCATGGAATTTAGAAGTTGGGCACTCCATGAGTATCCGCTATTGCCCACCACCAACACACACAGTTGGTCTGTAAAAACAGCTCGCTATACAGAGAGACCTCTCTACCTGATCGTGGGTTTTCAAACGAATCGCAAGTATCAACAAACCAAAGATGCCACACAATTTGATCACCTGCAATTGAGAAATGCACGTCTTTTCCTCAACGGAGCTGTGTTTCCCTATGAAGGACTGGATTTGGATTTTTCAAAAAATAAGTTTGGCCCCCTGTACGACTTGTTTTCTAAATTTCGATGGTCGTATTATCAAAAAGAGAACGGCCCCATGCTACTACCCCAAGCGTTTAAGGCAAGAGCACCACTGATTGTTTTTGACTGTTCATACCTGGAAGAGTCTGTCAAGCCATCCAATATCGACATTCGACTAGATTTTGAAACGCATGACAATGTACCAGCCAATACGACGGCCTATTGTTTGATTATTCATCACAAACAAGTCAACTATTATCCACTGTCCAACCAAGTGACGAGTGTATAAATAACAGCTCAACCCACGTCAAGCCGCTCAGTCATGTCTTGCTTTAAAGCCTCAAGAGACGTTACATCCATGAATTTAAACTCTGAGGAACAACGTTTCAAGACTTTTGCCACATGGCCAGTGCCTTTCATAAACCCTCAAGCCTTGGCGGCCGCTGGATTCTACTATTTAAAAACAAGAGATGAAGTGAAATGTGCCTTTTGTCCCATCATCATAGACCAATGGCAGGAGGGCGATGAACTCATGCAGGAACATCAACGCTGGTCACCCACCTGCCCCTACCTGTGTAGAATGGAAGTGGGAAATATACCCTGTCATTCAAGCTATCCCTCACTTGTGTCTCTGGGTGATGAAAAAAATACAAGTTACGATACGTGTGGACCGTATGGCATCCATGGTGCTTCGGTGAGCAGCTCACCATCAAAAACGCCTAGATTAGAGACATTGGGACATCATCGGTGTTATGGACGTTACAAACACAAGAGACTATATTGTTGTATCAGTTGCTATCGTCCTTATCCTAAAATGAGAAAAGCCTGTAAGACGTGTTATGATAATAAAATGATGTAATTCTTAAATTCTTATTTTTGCATGCCCCCCCCCCTGTCCTACCCTAACCTAATTTGAAACTAGCATGGCAGGTAAGTCCATGTCATGATCACACCTGATCGTCAGTCAGTCGTCAGTTGAACTTGGTCCAGGCAAGCGTCAACATGTTGCGCACACTCATTGTGGATTGCCAAGGGTTTAAAATTGGTGACAACAAATTTATATTTAAACAAGTGGCCATGATCGATTGTACCACGTTTTGGATATCGCAAGCTACACATTTGCTATTTAAGCCACCCCATGCTTTTGATTTGTTGTGTGAAAAAGACCGTAAACAAACCCAGTGGATTGAAAATCATAGGCAACTAGACTGGAATCAGGGAACCATTTCCTATAAATATTTGGATGTGGTCATGAAAGCACACTTGTCCTCGGCCAATGTGGTATTTGTGAAGGGTAATGAAAAACGTCAATGGTTGCAACCATTTTTGGCGTCTTACTGTCAATGTATCGACCTCATGGAGTTGGGCTGTCCCTCCCTGCAAACGCTCATGGATACTTGTTCCTGTGGCAACATTACCCATACAGCCCTATCGCATGCGTGGCATCTCTTTCATTGGTTAACCACCCATACCTGCTGGGAGTTGTTGAACAAAATTATAACTCAAGATTTACCTGTGAATGACGCCAGTGAGATTTCTACAAGCGACGTGTAAACATCTACAGCACGTGATACCATGGAGAAAGGCAATGCTACGGACAAAGCCATCGGCAAGTTCTTTGTGTGTAAAAAGAAACTAGACAGTTTTACCAAAGAGGAACTCTTGGCGCTGCCCAAGTCATTCATTTATTATGTGGCCGCCAACGCAGTGAAAGAAATCTGGCAACATGTACCAAAATCATGGACTCAAGACCCTGTGTTGAGTGAATTGCAACCCTGTACGGATTACGATCACCATAAGCAAGTGGCCATGGCAAAAATACCGTCTATGCGTCAGTGTGCGACTTGTCAGCTAGTGAAACTGTATCACGGTCATAAAAGTCCATGTA
The DNA here is from genome assembly GCA_946902985.2 of Meconema thalassinum. Classification (NCBI taxonomy): domain Eukaryota; kingdom Metazoa; phylum Arthropoda; class Insecta; order Orthoptera; family Tettigoniidae; genus Meconema; species Meconema thalassinum. The sequence goes on along the minus strand of OX336388.2, from coordinate 1,290,041,961 downwards.
AAGACTTTGTTGAATCATTCCACGGGTGTCATGGCGAGAAAAAGCAACAACAACAACAACAAACACAAACATCGTCCACAGAGGAGGAGGAAGACCAAACCTTTTTACCATCGATGGAAAAGGATATGCCAGACCTGTACTGGCAATGGCGTCATTGACAAAGTGATTCAATACCTACCTTTCGAAATCCATCTTCCAGGTTATCGTTTTTGCGGCCCTGGAACTCGTCTCGAAAAACGTTTACAACGTGGTGATGTACCCATTAATCTTTTGGATCAAGCATGCAAGGAACATGACCTTTCTTATCGCCATAGTCATCCTGGTTTAAGACATGTGGCAGATAAATTGTTATTGAAGAAAGCTAAACAACGTTTCACATCCAGTGATGCCTCAGTGGGTGAAAGGATGGCAGCCCTGATTGTCATGAGTGCTATGAAAGGAAAGTTGATAATGCATGGACATAAACATTGAGGAGTGAGGAATTGGAATGTGTTTGTATTCTATTTTTCTTTTGTCAATTCACTATGACTATGAAATAAAAACAAAGGTTTACCAGAGCACAATGATTTGTTATTTTTAATTTTAAGAAATCGTGATGTTGATGGCTGATTTTTTCATTTTACACATTTCACACATGATGAATTCCACACACTGTCATTTGCCAATTTGCAATTTACAGTTTTTAAAAATGTTCGTTTCAAGTTTTTCGTTTTTGATGATATGGATTTTTCCAGTTTGCTGATGACACATTTTAAACAATGTCCGTTTGAAGTTTTTTGAATTTTCAAATTTTACATATGGCCATTTCCTGTTTTTTAAATGTCCGTTTTAAGTTTTGCGTTTTTTTTGGTGATATGGAAACATGGATTTTCCTTTTTTCTGTTTTCACATTTTTCCATTTGGTGTATGTCGAAAGTTGAGATTTGACAATCATGTTCATGCAAGTGCTTGACCATGGCCATGCTGTAATGTGTTGATGCGTATTTGGAGAAACGTCGAGGTCTACAACTACTGCAGGTAAGACTGTTTTTACAAAAATAATGTCTTTTGACTGCCACATTTCAATGAAAAAAACGAAACTATTGAAAACAAAATGAGTATATATGTGACCATTTACCCCCTTCCCACCCACCCTACCTCACCGTGTTTGCTCTGGTCAACCATACACATCAGCTTTCTCTCTCCACTCATACATTCACACCTGTCTTTGGGAACAAACACAACCACTTTATTTATTCTCAAAAGCACATTCTCGACATGCACACTCATCCCAAAAGAACTTTTTTTTAGTTTATCATTTACATTATGAAAAAATAATATAAAGTTACTAAAAATCTTACTTATTTCATATTTACAAAAAAAAAACTCAACTTTGTACAGCGTTAAGAGAATCAAACTATTTACCAATCAAAAAATTTAAAAAAAAAATAAGGTTGCATAGAACTTTTTAAGAGCAAAAGGTTCAAGTGGGTTGTCACTATTTACAATGACAGAAACCAATATTTACAAAATTCTAAATCCACAAGTTACAAAAAGCCATGTCCCATAAACGATTAAACAATGAAATCACACCTTCTCCTCCTTGCGATCATAACCCCAGGGCAGGCTGGTGAGCAGGTCATCAGCCCACACACGCTTGTTATCCATGGAGGCGAGGGTGCGTTTTCTCTGTTCCACAAGATACAAATGATGGTTGCTGGATTGTATCCTGCACTGTGTATGAGACATAGCTTTGCCAGTGCGTAAAACCGCTAGGTAATCGTCTACACGTAGCGATTTTACCACTGCTCTACCTACACCTTTTGCTCTTTTGGCTTCCTTACAGTCGAGTGTGCGATAAGCATACATTTTCGAAGCCAAACCTACGAATTCCGTCATAATGGAATCACCGCATTCATCTTTTAAAACGCCCATTTCCTTCTTGTTTTTTAGGGGCAGCTGAAACACGTTGTCAGCGCTATAGCAAGAGGTGTCGAACCAGTCACTATGTTGCCTCATGACGTCATAGGGGTTGCAGTGGCGAATGTGGTAAATGAATGAGTCCGTGTCCATATACAAAAGAGAGACGTCCTCAAAATGGCGTTTGGCAAACTCATAGTGGAATCGATACATGACCGATTTAGAAAAGTCTAAAATGACTTGACCCAAGTAAATGGGTTTATCCATGGTCACGCTGGTCTTACTCATTTCAATAGTAGCCAAATCCTCATCGATAATTTTGATCGATTTGAAATTTGGCTTGGCAATGTACCGCCGGGCACCCCACCGCCCCTCCCAGACATTCACCAATTTAATGTCACGGTATTTGCGGACATTCTCCATAGACTTGCCATAGATACAGTTGTTCATTAATTTAAAAAAATTAATTTCAAACTGCTGTGTTGCCATTTGTCGGTGCTCTGTGTTGAGTCGCATGTATGGCTCAAGCCATGCTTTTTGAGCAAAAGAAATACCCCTGTGGACTTTCTTCAACACCAAGCCTTGGGCGAGGCATTGCACCAACATTTGGATATGTAGCACATACCGATTTTTGTTGTAAAGTGTGCCCATGAGTTTTTCAGTTTTCACTTTACTGTCAGGGGGAACCATTTGCTCAAGGCAGAATGGGAAATCGGCATGTTCATCATACAAGGATGATGGATATTCAATATCCACTTCTAGCACATATCCACGGCCTGTTTCTTGGCTAGCCATGTTCACATCAAATTCTGACACTTGTTTGTCTGTCAGCCAAGCAAACTTCCCATAGGGCAAAGGCTGACTCATGGCGTAACCGTACAAATTATTCACGTCATAGTACATTAAGTACGATTCTTGTTTTTCCGGTGAATAATTAGGCATGTAGACATTGTTCGCTTCGGCATGGCGCTGGTTAAGTGACACAAAGCCGCCACGAATGCCCTTTTCAAAAAATAGAACCCTGTCTACGTCAGTGAGTAAATCCAATTCCACTTGAGTGTATTTTAAAGCGGCATCAAACGAGAGCCCAGGACTCGTATAATAGTGAGCCGGGTCAAGACCGTAAATGTGTTGACACAAGTTACGGAATTTTTCAAACACATCGGTGAGCAGCAATACATCCAGTTTTAGGTAATGCAAGGCATATTCACTTAGCGTGTTCATGCCAAACACTCGCCAAACTTGACATGCATGTGCATAGTCTTCATCGGAAACGGTACTGCGTGTTAGTTTGGAGTAAAATTTCTCTTGTGGTGGGAGTTTTCTTTGCTTTAACACGTCCCAGCTGTTGAAGAAATCATACGGGAATATACCTTTCCGAATGCACAGTTGAAATTGCTCAGGATCATTAAAATGCATTCTAGTATTTTTAAATTCCTCCTCATTCAAGCCATTCACAAGGCTGTCTAGCGAGGATGCCATAAACTTAAAGGAATCCAAAAATCGAATGCTAAAGTTGCTCAACCTCCATGTCAGGGCTGTAAAACGCTCATGGTTTTGGGGGATAATTGTAAACGAGCCCTTGTTGACATGACCCAATTCACGAATCAAAAACTGAATGTCATAATTCGCCAGATTGTGGAAAAAGACACTGATGAAGCGAGGAGCTGGAAAGTTCAAGTTGCATTTGCTGTGCGCAGCTCCACGAAACTCCCCCGTAAAGTGCGAGTGATCACGAACGGTGTCTTCAGCACTGATCAGTGGCTTTTCGCAAATATGACATGTCGTGGCATGCTCATACTGCTGCTGTTGTTCTGGAGATAGGCTCATGGGTACTGGGTGGTCCAGTAATTCCTGTACATGGTCGGCCAACTTGACAAGTTCATCCAAGAACCATTTGGCACAATCTGGCCCCTGACGGTATTTGTAAACGGATTGCGTGGGGTCATAGGCACACACCACATTAAATCCTATGGCAAAAGGTTCATGTTTTTGAATGGGTGTGGTTGAGCTTATGGTGGGATCTGGTTCACATCCCGCCATGGGTGTGGTGAGAGCTTCGAAATCTGCATATACCACATAGGGGACAGTGTCACGCTTGTGAATGTCCTTAAACTTTAACACAGCCTTGTCCCCTTGTGGCAATATCAGTCTCACCGCTTCCTGAGAAACACAATCTACCCTATGACATTCTAAGAGCATGGGGGTTGTAAAATATTGCAAGCAACGATCACAAATATGTGTTTTATGTCCATGCTTAGACGTTTGACTGCTTAGCAATCTACTTAAGCTTTTAATCAGGCAATAGTGATTCACCTCTCCTACAGATAAATATAAAAGACGAATGTGGTGTCGTTTCGGTTCTTTTGTGGCATAAAGAGGACCCACAATCTCATCACCATCAAGGCCATACACCATGAACGAAAAATCCTGGTTATCTTGTTCAAACCTATGGATCTCGGTTAAGTCCATAGGGAACGATACTCGAGTTAAATTTAAAGTTTGTTTCAATTCAACAAACTTGGCCTTGTTCATTCCTGGTCGACAACTGTCACGTTGTGCTGGTTGAAAAAACGCAGCCACAGACCACAGAAAGCAATCATTGTCACGATTCTTTATATTGACCACAGCCTTTTTCGAAGCTATTGCTGGTGGTGTTTTAATATAGCTAGACCCAGCATTCAACGGGTTGAATTGACAAATGTTGATTTGCAAATGATGAATTTTGTCTAAGGCTAGACCACTCGGTCCTTGTTGCAGTTTATCAAATTTTGATAGCAAGGCATTCACCACGTGGGTTTCATACCACTGTTCCAAATTATGGGCTATGAATAGCTCTTGCATTTTACTGCAAATATAAAATGTCTCTTTATGCTCCACGTCCTTCTTTTTATATATGAAATCGCACACCAATTCTGTATTCACCTTTAAAGCCGTATGCAACCTTTGCACTGTACAAATTTCAATTTTAAAAATTTCAAAACAAGATTGTAAAAATTCTTTGGGAATCAAACTTTTTCTAACATTCACTACGCGGCCAGAGCACACACGCGATTTGAAACAACTGTTTAGAGGTTCCCAAGTTAGGCTATCGGTAGCAGTAGCAAATGACATTATTTTAGAAAGAACACTCTCACCTGAGTTTTCAGCTGTAGACTGCTTGACAATGGTTCCACTCTAAAGCCACTTGGTTTTCAACTGTATTTGCTATAGCAGTGAACCCTTTTTTTTTCATATATCCAAAAGGAAATAAAATAAACCACCATAAGTATATCCATTCCATATAGTTTATGCCTTTCATTAACAAAACAAAATCAAACAGGTTATATTATATAATAAAACAAATCTCACCTTAACGTGTAATGCTTTGCTATATTCCCGTCTCGTGGGCTAGTGTGGAAATGGTTTCCTTCTCTAGCTGTCTGTCTTTCTCTTTCTTTAATATCGTTCTCACACACACTCATACAACAGGTAGGCTATACACGTTATCTGCAAACAAATAAATAAATAAATAAAATCATTAATTACCTAATCAATAAATAATTGCATGTATTTATATAAAATCAATAAATATATAAATGAATAAATATATACCTACCCCACAACAAGGTTAAGTATTTTCCACCAACAGCAAAACTGTTAAACAAGACCAGGGGTTTCATGCAACGCAGTGTGTTCAAAGGTAGTCACCTAAGTGAGCGTGAAAATGATAACGACATGTCTTTAAATATGTTACGGTGCATGTATAATCTTTTTTTTCCCACGCTTTGAACATTCTGTTATCAGGCACGTGGACAGCTAACGTCCAAGGTGAACACCTGTGGCAGATCAAATTTCACGTCAACTTGCATTTTGTCACGTACGAAGCAAGACAGGATGTAACCTGTTAACAGTTATCGCGCACGTGGACAGATAACACCCAAGCGAACACCTGTGGAAGATCAAATTTCACATGGACTTGCATTTTGTCACGTACGAAGCAAAACAGGATGTCACTTGTTTAGCGTACATGTCATCTCACACGTATGTGCACGCATTTCGCTCTTCCCTGCCACCACGATGGTCAGATTATTTCATTTTCAAGCGTCATTGTCATTTTCCATTGCACCTGTTGTCAAGTCAGATCAACGTCTTCCAATAAGCTCAAATGACATTCACCTCCTGTAAGTTTGTTTTCTCTACTCGCTTCGACCAACATAGAACCAAGTTCTCATCACCGTTTACACGTTAAAGGTAAAATATCAGAAAAACGCACGCTCGCTCTGTCATACACCAACCCGCCGAAATAGCGATTGTTCTATTAAGCATGGTCCTTGTGGTTAGCGACAGGTTCATTGACACACACACACACAGCCATATCGTCTCTCTCAACCACCACGCTTCATGGACATTATAAACAGGTAAAGAAAAAAACCAGGGTTTTTTCAACTTGTATGGCGTTAGGCCCTTTGTGAATTATTTTTTTGGAAAAAAAATCTACCACATTTGAAAGGGGGCGTTAGCCCGAGTCCTAGGACACCTCGTACATGTCTCTAGCGTTATTAGTTCGTGAGATATCGGCAAAAATCACAAAAAACACATGTTTACCCCAAAATCGAGTTTCCAACTTTAAAAAAATTATAACGAGTGGTTCATAGCAAAGAGGACGTCACCCCGAGTCCTTGGACCTGTCGTACACGCCTCTAGCATGATTGGTTCGCGAGATATAGCAAAAAGTTTAAAATCACGTTTTTACCCCCAAAAAGACCGTGTTTCCAGCATTTCACCTTTTCGACACCTACATTTCCGTAAAGTGCACGACGAGACGAAAAAAACGAATCCAAGCACGCCCTCCTAGCATGGCTCCTTCCATTCCAAGGTCGCAGGGGCTCACCACTTGCTTTTGTAAGCAGCTCTGTCATCATCCCACTACTACAGGTTTTCATCCTAGATACTTAAAATTTATTTTGGGGGTAGAGGGGGTAGGGACCATTGATTTACGTCAAACAATTTTTTTTGTAGAGTTCCTAGTTTCCAAAATATAGGATTTTCAAAATTCGAGTGTTTTCAAAAAAACATAAAAAGTAAAAAAGTTTTATTATAGAAAATAAAGGTCATAAAGACCATTCGTTTGAGCCATGGCACAACGTTCTATCATTTTTGGTTTTCAAACTATTACCTATTTTCGAAAACAAAAAATTCAAAGAATTTTCAAAAATATAACGAGTGGTCCACAGCAAAGAGGACATCAGCCCGAGTCCAATGACACGTCATTTGTCAAAATCGGATCATGCGTTCGAGAGATATTTAACATGGCTGAGGCTTAGTAGTGGGTCGAAGAGGGTTCTGGAGTGCGTTAGAATCGGCATTACCCCCCTACTTGAGTGAACAGACAATGGCTCCCTACAATTTTATATTAATGGCCATATCTAGATCGAGCTGATGGAATTTCGAGTTTTTGTAGATTATTAGATATATCGGTGTTTGTGTCCAAAGCTACAAATGACTGACCATTTCTGAAGATGACTAGACCTTTGGCTTTCATAGTTATATAAATATGTATAACAGATCGGAGCTCGTACTGTATATTGGCATTGAAATTCTGAGACCTGGTGTCTTCAGAAACCGTAACCGTGTTACACGGCTGCATATCAAGTTATCTACCCTGTAGGGGTGCAGTGTAATAATCCACTGCACGTCTACGCTTTCCTTGGAGTGCTAACTAAGCGCCAGTGAGCAGCTGACTGGTGAACTCAACCACAGGAGGTACTCACATTTAAATCCAAGCTTCTTTGAAAGGTTCCGTATGAGATTCCTGCCGTAATATTTCAGTGTATAGCTTAGGCTACTAGCTATGAGTGCCCGTCGTTGACGGGTTCATACGATACAATAACAAATAGAGCTACAGTATGTTCCTTAACACTGCCAATAATAGCAGAGGGAAAGAAGGAAGAAAGAAAGAAAGAAAGAAAGAAAGAAAGATAGAAAGAAAGATAGAAAGAAAGGAATAAAGGAAAGAAGGAAGGAAAGTAGGGAGAAATGAGGAAGGAAGAAATAAAGGAAGAAAGAAAGAAAGAAAGAAAGAAAGAAAGAAGAAAGGAAGGAAGGAAGGAAAGCAGGAAGAAAGAAAGAAACGAAGGTAGGGATAAAGAAAGGAAGGAAGGCTGAAAGAAAAAAAGAGGAAAGAAAGAAAGAAAGAAAGAAAGAAAGAAAGAAAGAAAGAAAGAAAGAAATGAATAAAGGAAGGAAGAAAGAAAGGAATGAAGAGAGGAAGGAAGGAAGAAAGGAAGGACGAAACAAGGAAGGAAGAAAGTAATGAATGAAGGAAGGAAGAGAGGAATGAAGAAAGGAAATAATTAAAGAAGAAAGAAATGAAGGAAGGAAGAAAGGAAGGAAGAAAAGAATGAAAGAAGGAGGGAAGGAAGAAAGGAGGGAAGGAAAAAAGGAATGAAGAAAGGAAGGGAAGGAAGGACGGTAGAAAGGAATGAAAGAAGGATGGAAGGAAGAAAGGAAGGAAGGAAGAAAGGAAGGGAAAGAAGGACGGAAGAAAGGAATGAAAGAAGGAGGGATGGAAGAAAGGAAGGAAGAAAGGAAGGAAAAGAAAGACGGAAGAAAGGAATGAAAGAAGGGGAAGGAAGAATGGAAGGAAGGAAGAAAGGAAGGAAAAGAAGGACGGAAGAAAGGAATGAAAGAAGGAGGGAAGGAATAAAGAAGGGAAGGAAGAAAGGAAGGAAAAGAAGGACGGAAGTGGAATGAAAGAAGGAGGGAAGGAAGAAAGGAAGGAAAAGAAGGACGGAAGAAAGGAATGAAAGAAGGAGGGAAGGAAGAAAGGAGGGAAGGAAGAAAGGAAGGAAAAGAAGGACGGAAGAAAGGAATGAAAGAATGAGGGAAGGAAGAAAGGAGGGAAGGAAGAAAGGAAGGAAGAAGGGAATTAAGGAAGGAAGGAAAAAAGGAAGAAAGGAATGAAAATGCGTATTTTAACTAGAAAAATCTTTAAAGACAGGCTGTCCATCTCGTGGTGTAGTGGCTAGCGTTGGCTGTCGCACCGGAGGTCCGGGTTCGATTCCTACCTCCAGCCATCCTGGAAATGGTGTTTTCTACACCAGGCGAATGCAGCTTCCTTTCCAAGCTTCACCTGAATTACAAATACACACACTATAACAGACATCACAATAATAGAGGTTATCAATCAAACTTTCCCACTCACCCCAGTACTCGGGGCTAAATGACCACGATATTCAAGCCCGCCCCACAATTGAAACAACAACATAAATAGAGGCCAGAGTACAAATTTTCCATTCTTGATTCCTTCGGTGCCTCTTCGACAACATAGTAATTGAGAAATTATTTCGTTTTAATGACACAACTAACGTAAATTATATCGTGGGATCGTGGTATTAGGATGGTCAAGTATATGAGTAGACAGCGTACAGCATTCAGACGTTACATGTTGCTAAACGAGCAAGAATTGGAAATCTACTTAGCAACATAACACACACTGCAAATTACTTGTAATACACTAAGTGGGTTAGGGTTATAATGAAGCCGTAAATCGCTTCATTGGTTTCAGGCTTTCTCACTTTAACCCCTTTCAACATTCCCTCCAGGTAAATGCTTGGATGGTACCTTAATTCGTTCACCTCGTTGCGTAGTTGCTAGCATTCCTTAAAGCAATTTACTTTCTCTTTAAAGACAATCATTCAACCGGTATTATGTTGCTAATATACGGTAAATATTTAGGCTGTGTCCCAAAGCTACATTTTCAGCCGGCTCAGTCAAGAAATTCAGTTCTGGTCTTATGATTGGAACGGAATAATAATGATAATAATAATAATAATAATAATAATAATAATCTAATGTTATGGAGTTGTACACCTCTTTTAACTACTGCGGCTTTTAGAGTCGCCGGGGTGTCGGATTTGTGCCTTGACGTAGATCTTTTACATAGTTTCTCCGTATTTAAGCAGCTTCAAATGCCAACTGACTGCAATTGGATTCAAACCAACAGCCTTGGGAACAACAGGCAAAGACGTTATCGCCGAGCACAATAGCAGTAACACAGGTTATCATACAGATTTAAAACACACATCCACGATGTCACAAAACTTCTACCTGAATCAACTACAAATTACACTCACCTTCGAGTATGTGGGTCTGATGACCACAATGTCGAAAATCCCTACCGTAATTTAAACAACTAAATTCCTGTCAACACAGGGAATCCATTGTTGGCGTTGTTAGGTTTATACACACATGGGGTTATGCGGAACCTGTAGGTACCCCATATGTGTAGGTTGGTGTTAACAGGACCTTATTTTCGGTACAAAACCGGAATGGGACCTTAGCAGAATAATATAGGGAGGATGAGTGAATGAGCAATAGAGTTAGATATATTTGTAATAGAATCAGATATCAATGCTCTTTCGATTTATATCGATACGTTCGTGGAGTGCATTATTCTCAATGCACATGTAGGCTATATGATATGATATAATAGCAGTGGATATCGGTTATCCATGGATCGACATACAATACATTACATTACATTGAAACGTCAAACTCTGGAATGAGTACCGGGAAGGTTGAGAGCTAAGACCGCATCTCTCCACTTCTATCAGGATAAATTTCTGGAGTGGAACGGTTTGGAACGTTGAGTTCTGTTTGCCTTGTCAACCGGAATCATCGTAAATTTGTAGTGATATTACAAACACACATCGGATAAATTCACATGTCGAATTGAATAAGGAGATCTGTGTGCTTGTACGGAGCGATATCACAGAAATAGTAATGCACGTTACGTTAGATGAAACTACACACATGGTCTCCTGCCCGTTGCTAATTTAACTAATTCGACTCCGTGGTGTAGTGGTCAGCATGATTAGCTGCCGCCCCAAATGTCCGAGGTTCGATGCCACGAAATTTGAAAAGTTGTATGAGGACTAGGGTGGTCCAAAGGAGTATATAGGGTTCGATTCCCACCTCAGCCATCCTCGAAGTGGTTTTCCGTGGTTTTTACCACTTCGTCTTCGGGCAAATGCCGGGATGGCACCTAACGTAAGGACACAGCCGCCACCTTCCCTCTTCCTTGTCAATCCCCTCCCTCTCTTCCCATCCCTTCATCAGGCCCCTGTTCGCTTTGCAGGTAAAGCCGCCTGGGCGTCGTGCTAGTCACACTCCCCAGTTGTATCCCCGACTCAGCGTCTCAAGCTCCAGGAAACTGCCAGTGGCGGTAGAGATGGGATCCCTCGCTTAGTCCGTGGAAGAAGCCAACCCTGGAGGGTAAACGATAAAGAAGAAGAAGGCTAGTTGAAACAGAGATGGTAAAAGCTACAGACGAGGTAGCAATCAAACGGACTGTCAGAAAGGTTCGATCTGTGTTCAAACAAGATCTTGAGAATACACAAGCTCCAGGAAAATTCCAGCATGGTATAAGAGTAAAAACAAAGACCAAACCCTGAGGCATCACAGCCCATAAAGGACCTTGGCCTACCAGCGACCACTGATCAGCCACAGATTACGAGATGACGCGTGGTCAGTGAGTCGGGTCCCCTTGGCCATTAATATTGGTCTTCCTGACCGAGGTGCTACTCAATTCTCCTAACAAGGCTGAGTGCAACCCGTTTCGGCCCTCAAGTTAGGTTCTAAAGTCCCTGAAGGAGCCGGAAATTGAACCCGGGGCTTCCTGCTACCCCAACACATCAGGACCGGTGTTATAAAAGTTAAAGAAACGTTGGTCTGCAGAATACACTCAGACTTATATTAGCCGATGACTTGATGGCTGCTGATCTCGTCATCCGCTTTATGAGTGAGAGTGGGTTAAATTCTCAAGAGTGTATTTACTCATAGAATTTGAATTTCTGATTTTTTGTTTACCGTATATTTCTGTTGCAGCTAAAATGTGATTTTGGAGACGAATGACCCGAACAAGCTGGATGGAAAGAAAGACAAATGAGCTTGTTCTGAACCAAATTCAGGAGAATCGATGCCTGTTGAACACCGTCAAGAAAAGGAAGGCATAATTCATGGGACACATACTCTGACATGACACTCTCCTCCAGGAAATTTTTGAAGGAAAATTTTTGGGGGAAAACCAAGGCCTATGATAAATGTTTCATATGTGCATATATACAGTATATAATAGCCTATATGAAACAGTCCTTAATGCATTTTCTCCATTATTTTTCCTAGACAAATGTTCCTTTAGCTTAGGAAGTATTTACAATAGTAATTTGATTTGTTATCAGTAATTAAATTTGATGGAATAAAGGATTTGTGAATTTATCATGAATTGAAAACATATTCTGGCTCATCTGGGTTGTCTTCATCTTCTCTGTCCCTCTTCTGGTTTCTTTTTAAATTCCTAGCTTGCTTGAAGGATCAAAGGAATAAAGGAAGGAAGGGGAAGGAAGAAAATAAATACGGAAGGAAGGGGAAAGAAAGAAGAAAGGAAGGGGAAGGAACGAGAAAGGAAAGAAAGAGGAAAGAAATAAAGAGAGGAAGGGAGAGAGAAAAGAAGAATGGAAGGGGAAGGAAGGAAGAAAGGAAGAAAGAAAGAAAGAAAGAAAGAAAGAAAGAAAGAAAGGGGAAGGAGGAAAGAAAGGAAGGAAGGTAAAATTGAAGAAAGGAATGAAGGAAGGTTTTAGTTATACATGACTCAAATTAAAGGAATTAAATTAAATCAAATTAAATGACCTATAAATGGCGTTTAGCAAACTTTTTCAGCAAATAAGCATTTGTACGTTATAAATTGGACTTCAGGCTATCAACATAATATAGAATCTAAAATTCCATTTTTTGACCCAAAGCATCTTACAATCTCCCCTGCCAATATCACAATATTATTCTATTAATTTGACCAAGCCTGTATATTTAAGATGGTGGGTGTGCAATATATTAAAACATGTATTCATTTTGTGTAGATTAAGGCTTTCACCGCCCGGAATACTGTTAAAGATTTGAAGATTTGAAGATCTGAAGATTTAGGATATTGCCGTGTTAAAATAAAATTTAACATCCTAGACGTTTCAAGAGGAACCTTGCCTCCTTTCTCAATAGAATCGAAACGTCTAGAATTTAAAATTTTATTTTCACACGGCATTATTCTAAGAGCATGAATAATTTTAATTTATTTATTTACTTATTTATTTATTTACCATATATGGTACAGAGAAGTTTGGAAGGCCTAGTGAAAATGGTCATACATATTTTATGCTTCACAGGCAATCAATCAAGAGATTCCGTAATTACCATGAAACTTATTAAAATTCACCAGCAATAGTTCCATGTCTGTTATAATAAATATCACGCTAGCCGTCATCTTGAAAATATATTGTAGTAAATAGATAAATTGGGATGCATTTGCTAGCTATATCGACGAGGGGATGTTCCCATTCGAAACTTTATAAGCAATAAGTCTGTTAATGAGAATTTAATTAAGTAATGACCCTACCACTTGCCAAAAACAAATGACAACATATACGTCTTCGGATATTGAAGTTGATAGAGTTTACCAATAAGTGCGTATAACTTTACTGAGTGATTTGTTATCAATGTATAAATTACTTAAAGAATTGACAGCCTTCCCACTGCATGACGACCAAGAGACATTTGAGGAAAAGTAGTCTATTGGTTCTTCACTGAATATCTTTATCGAAAGTATTGTCTATCTCATTATGCATAACCAAGAAAGCGTTTCAAGTTAGACATCAACTGGCTTAGCAATCATTGTGGTGTTTTAGTCTTTCTACGAGGAACTCGCGAGACAATTTAAGTGAAACTGCCGAGTGATATTGCAGCAGATATCGAATATTTTTGTTACATTCTCACTTACTTTGAAGTAATGATTATTGTGACACAAATTTGGGCTTTCACAAGATACATAACAGTGCCCAAGTGGATCAGTGAAATTTAAAAGGGGATTAAAGCAATGCTTTCGAAAATCAGATTTATGTTCTCTGATACCTGTATAATCCACTTCAGACAATTACTACTGACAATGGTGTGTTAGTTAAGTTATATCGCTATTTGACCTTAAAGTTTATTTTCCTTTAGTACCTGTCTCGCCACTCAACAAGTATCTTGTTAATTGTTCCTCATGTTCCTAGGGGATTTCTTTCACGATCATGTATCTGACATCATATGATCATAAAGAAAAGTATTTGCCGGCTCGTACATTTTTCCCACATACCGTACATATTTTATGCCTCACTGGCACAAATTACATCTACATTATCTTTTTCACAATATTCACATGTTTTACAAAGATATTTGCAGTATTTACATATTTAGAATATTAATCATATGATAAATAATATAGTAGATATTATCCTGTTCACTCACTCTGCAACGTGCGCCCTTTCTTTTTCCTCAATCACTCCATTAATTTCATTCGTTTGATTCATTTCATGCATTTCATTTGGATACTCATTCATTGAGCGAGACAATAAATCACTGGTACAGAAGTTTATTTACACAATGTACTTTTTATGAACGTTGTGTAAATAATCAATGCTTCCAATACTACTTCAATCCGACGAATAGTACGCCTCAGGTCACTGATGACATTCTAAGAGCTTCAAGTTTACATTTTCTCAAAATAAGTATTGGCAGTTTTTAGTCGCATTATGGATAATGTCATCCAATTAACATTGTTCATATAATTCACCTATTATGTAACTAATTAGCAAATTTAAAACTGTGACGTGTTGTATTCAAAGTCAAGTGTCTTTCAACAGAAGTCCATAGTTAAAATTATATGCACCGTGAAATTATCATCCTGTTCTCCCTATTCCTGTGGAGTATTTGAACTAATTACACCATTTGAGTATAAAGTTACAAAGAGCGTCTCTTCACTCCATTGTACGCTCATAATTGCCTCTTGAGAATAACTTAATTGATATTAATAACTCGGTAATTGCAGTTGGCTAAGTACACACAATACACATACAAGAGCTAACAGATAGATATCTACTCACCCCACCTACATAAGAAACTTGTGGCGACTTCTTAAGTGAAAGTTGTAACAAGATAAATTGAACCATGTTCGTTTTTCCCGAATGGAGGGGGAGAGGTGAGAATAGTTAGGTTGTGCTGCTGGTATCTGTGGACTCATTAACCCATAATGGGAGCAATTATTCATTTAAATGTATTTTACTTCCCAACTCAGACCACCTTTCTCCCTTACGTTTGGGATAGCACGATATTTACCGTCATATTAACTCCTTACTTTCAATTAAAGAGCTCGAGGCAATTCCAAGAGTCCGCAGACTTTGCTCGGTATAGGTCTTTGCCAGGGACACATATCTCGCGTGACGTACTGCGAAAATCATGTCAACTCAGGTTATCTGGTATTGCTTTAGAATTACCCACGCGTATGAGCGTTAATATCCTTCAGTGTGCCTTCCTTCGGAGAGGAAGATAAGCCGTCGGTCCCATGTCATAGATTTATGACATGTAAAAGATCTTTCCACTAACTTAACTTGTGTGAAGCTAAATTTCTAGGTTATATTTCGTTGAAACGTTGTATCAAAGTTCCAACGTTCACCACTAGGTGTCAGTAACATCTGGTAGCAGAAGTTGGAACTACTTGAAATTGAACGGATCTTGTAGCTCACCCCGTGGGTGTCCGCTTGAAGCAGCCACAGCCTCTGGCGAGCCGAACATGTTCTTGGACACTCCCGGCACTAAAAGCCATACCCTAAATAAATAAATAAATAAATAAATAAATAAATAAATAAATAAATAAATAAATAAATAACCCACGAGAGGAATCTCGAAATTTTAATCCTAGAAAGTCATGCTTTTAACATGGATACGTTTTAGGGCTGTGGGTCTATCTGTGATAGGCGGCTTCGGTGGCGTAGTTGGTAGCATGCTGAGCTTCTATGCCCAAGATCGTGGGTTCAAATCCGGCCGAAGTCGTCGGATTTTTGAACAGCGTTAAAATCACTCAGTATGCCTTCCTTCGGAGGGGAAGTAAAGCCGGCGGTTCCATGTCATAGATTTATGGCATGTTAAAGATCCTTCCACTAATTACACCTGTGTGAAGCTAAATTGTATAGGTTAAAAATGTAAACTACGCTCTGAGGTTCCTACGTTCGTTGCCAAGAGCCGAATGCAGTGGAGTCTGGTAGCTAAGTTCTGAACTAGTAGTCGTTGACGGTGGCGTTTGGCAGCAAAAGTAGGAACTATTTGAAAAATTCAAAAGTCTGCAGTCCTTACTTGAATTAAAAAACAGATAACACACAGTAATACAGTCATCACATTTAACACCGGTTGTCAGACAGATTCTACACACACCCAAGGAACACGGGGCTACATGACCGCGTTGTCGCAGCCCCTATACTTAAGAACCAACCAACCAACTATCTGTGATTAGCGTGGTCATAATTCCGACAGTTAGTTACCATGGAAACTAGTGACCACAGACTGTTCGTCATCTAGGTCTCCTATGTGGTTACCAAGGCAACAAGTATGCATCATCTACGACTAAACAAGACGTTCAGTGAAGATCATAGCCTACTTTCTCCTAATGTATTGGTATAGTTATAACTCTTTGTCCTTATCAAGGAGAATTAATATTGTTACTTTCAGTTGGTCAACACAAAATTATTCGAATTAAAGGAATATGTGAAAAATAACCTGAAAAATGTTGTGTTGACCAACTGATAGTTATAATATTAATTGTCAATAAGGCAACACTAAAAATGACTTCAAAGCTATTATTACTTATCAAGGAGTAGCCTATAATTGAATGTTCTTGTGATGAACGTTAGGTGTTGTACTCTACATTTGACTCAACGTTTACTAAGTTATGTTGTAATTAAACTTTTTTATCAGCGGCTTCGGCGCGTAGTCGGTAGCATGCTGAGTTTCTATGGCCAAGATAGCGGGTTCAAACCCAGCCGGAGCCGTCGGATTTTTTAAGAGCGTTAAAAATCCCTCAGTATGCCTTCCTTCGGAGGGGAAGTAAAGCCGGCGGTCCCGTGTCATAGATTTATGGCATGTTAATGAACCTTCCACTAATTGCACCTGTGTGAAGCTAAATTGGATAAGTTAAGAATGTAAACAACTCTCTTAGGTTTCTACGTTCGTTGCCAAGAGCTGACTGCGGTGGCATCTAGTAGCTAAGTTCTGAACTTGGCCTAGTAGTCGCTGACGGTGGCGCTTGGCGGCAAAAGTAGGAACTACTTGAAAAATTCTAAGTTGCAGTACTTAAATAAAAATAAAAAAACAGATAACACACACTAATACAGTCATCACAATTAACACCGGTTATCAGACAGATTCTACACGCACCCAAAGTACACGGGGCTACATGACCGCGTTGTCGCAGCCCCTAAACTTAAGAATCAATCAAACTTTTTTATCCAAAGGAATTGATTGAACATTAGAAAAGTACGCCCATCCACCATCTTGAATGTAGTTTATCTTATGCCTTCTGTAGAGAAAGTATTTTATATGAAACAACACACTTGCTCCGTTTTGTCATTGTAACTGCAATAAATAGTGGATTGTTGATATTAACGTCCTGTATATTCAAGATGACAGCTGCAAACTTTATGCTTTTTGATACTTTAACGATTAATGCTAGCATGGTATCTTACCTGCTTCTCCCCTCTTACAAAGTTTGGTGTTAATTGCGTAATTGATTTCGAAGTTTAAATAGTATGCTCAACCACAATCTTGAATATACCGTGGGGGTGTTCTTTTGCCTTTGGCATACAAATACCATATATTGCTCTACATTAATGCCAATTTGAGATATTGTATCTCTTATATGTCTAGAGTTGTTTGTATATTTTAAGGTGTCCGTTGCGCGTTAAATTCAGTATCATATTACTATGAATAGGCCTAATGGTAGTGATGTACTTTGTATAGTACTTATCTCTCACTGAATTTCACCTTAACTGTGCTATTATATCGTGAGTTAATGACATTCAAGATTTAAGATTGCGCCCAGTCGCCATCATGAACATATGGAGTCGATGTTCTTGTGACACATACAAGGTTCAACATAACTGCTAATTTTAGTTGTTCTATCTTAAACAATACCTTGAGTTATATTATATTGGACTGGCTGCGTGGCTCAGCGGTAGCGTTCTCGCTTGCTGAGCCCTAGATTGCAGGTTCGTATCCTGGCGCAGTCAGCTGGCATTTGAGGGTGCACAAATGCGAGGGAGCCGTGTCAGTAGATTTACTGGCACGTTAAAGATCCCCTTCGGGGCAAAATTCCGGCACCCCGGCGTCTCTAAAAGCCACAGTAGTTAAAAGGGACGTAAAACCAATAACATTAACATTATTATATTATATAATTATATCCAAGATGCCCGTCCCGTGTTGTGATCAGTGTGCTATTCGTATGGCTTATTTCAGTATGATCCCGAGTATGGGTACTTATTTCTTACTAAGTTTCATTTTAATTGCGTAGTTACATTCGGAATGATACACTATTACGTTTTAATACTACGCCCGGCCACCATCTTGACATTTTGTCGCTGTTATTTACCATTCACCATTGTATGACGAAGCAATCACTAATATGGCTCAACTTTTCTTCTTCTCTCTATTATTTCTCTAAACATCATAAGCATCACCATCATCATCATCATCACCACCTAATATTTTGATGGGCTGTCTTCAATACAAGGTACAGAATTTTGAAATTTTTCAAGTTCAATATCTTAGCATCTACAACAACTACAGTAGGCTATACATTAGTAATAATATTATAATTTTGTTTTTGTTAATAGTATTAATTAACAGTTCTTATTTCATCATAAATTGTGGATTTGGCCTATGGGTTCTACCATCTTTTATTATTAACTAATTAATTAATCAATTACCAAATTAAATATATATATAGCTGTGTCCTACAGTATTTAAGTTGAAACTGTGTTCTCTATATCTAGGTTTTGTGTAAAAATAATGTCATATTACCTTAACAACGCCTAGAAGTAAATAAGTAAAAAAATAAATAAATAAATAAAAAAGAGTTACGAGCCATACAGTAGTCGCATATGATGTGTAACATCTGACATAGAAGAAACCTCACGTGAAATTGTTGATACATCGGTAATTTATACTATTATTGGCACAAATATTAATCTATTGTAAAAGGGAGTGTTTTACTGATATTGTAGTTTATAATACGGAACTCATTTTATTAGATGATTTGTAGCTTCCACCAGCACTAGCCTAAATAAAGAATACAATATGGATCAACTAGATTAATAGACGCGACACCGCTCTTAACCTTAAATTCCTTATAAACAGGTCCTCTGATTCACAGACCAACACGTAATTTCAGATGTATTCTGTTAAAATGAGTCATATTGATATGATAAATATCGTTTAAAATGATAATCTGGTAGCAAAAATATCTACCCCGTCCGGGATTCGAATCCGAGATCTCTAGCTTCACAGTCATAGGCGCTAACCCCACGGCTATTTCGACTACGCAAATTTTGTGCACAAGATGGTGACTTATTTCCACGTTCCAATAATACTGCATTACGGAATTAAGTTTCATTTATATTTTGCTTGTTTCGATAATGTTGCTGCGTGAAATTGAGTTTAAAATGCCTTATGAATAGGCCCTCTTGTGAGTAAAGAGAATGTATTCAGCAATAGTTCATGAAGGCTTGCTCAATTCTCGTTTAACCACAACGATTATATTATATTGATGACTGCATTACCGTTATGTGGGTTATTATTTTAATAGCCATTGTGCAGAAACATAATACCGGCAATGCCGACTACTTACAATGTTTGATATTAAGGCATTTTACCATTTAAATACTGATACGAACACTTCGAACATGTACCATATGATGTGTTTCAATCACTTGACACCAGAGTTCGCATGAGCGTTTACCGTTCAGTATGTCATATACATCCCACATGGCCGAGAGTACGTCATGGTATCAATTTCCGACACCGCGCGCTCATTGTTTCTCTTACCACTGCCAGCTGGATCTTACCACTGCCAGCTGGATGGATCGATCGAGTTGGCAGTGCGTCTTACACTTCCGTTCGAGCACACTTCCATTCGTTCTAACGGAAGTGTGCCACCTCTATCGTTCCGATCCACTTCCGTCCCATTTTTCAAAATCACTCCCACAAAAATATCCAGCTACCGAGTGGAATGATGTTACACATAAAAAAAAGTCATTTATGAATTAATTAACCAATAAGTGCTACTGAGCCGAGCTCGAACCCACAATCTTGGGTTTTGAATCTGTCCCACTCAACCCGGCATCATCATAATAAAATTGTCATCTTTACTTTTACCCAGTGAGAAAAAGTTCATAAAATGACTGCTCGGAGAATATCCACGGTATTTTAATAGGCCAATCCCAAAATCTTCTGATGAATTTCATTACTTCCTTGACATATTACGGTTAATTTGCATCTATAAATATTAATACATTATCTACTATCTTCGAATGTCAATGAATGTATTTATCAGTATGCTGTTCTTTAAGACTTCTCTGAAACATATGTTCGCAGGATAACGAATAAAAGAGATAGTGTGTCCATGGTTACCGCACTTAAGACACTCTCCCCTACTTCAAGTGTTTCCCTTTGTTGGCACAAACGATAATATTAAAATCACGTCCCACTTTGAACACGAAAGCGCGCACTAGCAAAATAATTAAATTAAATTATTTCGTATAGCCTGGCACTTTCCCTTTCGTCTGGGTGTGTATTGCGGTTCTTGGAGGAGGAGACGCTGGTAGAGGGAAGACTGGTCGGGAATATTAATATCACTCACCCCTCTCAGTGCCGTGGGTAGAAAACATCTCCCGCACAAGGAATTCCAAACGAAGACTCTAAGGAAAGTAAACTCTACTAATATACCGTCCATTAAGAAAACATTTAACTGATGAAATACAAAAGAAGACTGTGAAAACCAAGTAACTATAGCAATAAAGTAGTCATATTTCTATTGTTTTATTGTGTCGGTCCCCTCCCGAAATCATTTTTGATCGACTAAACCAATGTTAATGAAACCTCAACCCTGTCTTACAAATTTTCATTGCCACCACCAATTCAATCTGGTAGCTGCTCGAAATATTTAACAAACACTCAATGTCTCCAAGGCTGTTGTAGCAATGTAACTAATAGTGACAGGTGGTTAAAAAGTAAATTCATACATCTATGTGACTTGCGCCACATTTAAGTTATGGAAAGAGTCTGTCCAATTCCCTCGTGCAGGGTTTTGAAGACCCGTGTGCAGTACAAATATTTAAAATTGCAGACGCAAGTGGGATTCAAATCCGCGACCTCCGGCGTTCGCCTACGTTGCTCTGCAGCTTTATCTAATGCGCAGACACCTTTAATTTTCTTGACAAGGTGCACCTCTGTCGTTAGCCTTTCTGTCGCACGCTAAGTCGAGAGAATTAGTGTTAGAACAATTGTTCCTAACCAAACGGGAACATACGATTCTCTAGACCAAAAGTCGTGAAAACCTTAATATGAAAGGTGCGTGGTTTAGCGAAAGAAGAGGTTTAACTACGTTAATTAAACATTTTATTTTCAGTTGGTCATGCTATTGTTCGCATTTTCAAAGGTTCAAAGTAGTTAGCTTTGCTTATTTTTGAAAATTAATTATTCACTTTAGATAAATA
Organism: Meconema thalassinum; assembly: GCA_946902985.2. NCBI lineage: Eukaryota > Metazoa > Arthropoda > Insecta > Orthoptera > Tettigoniidae > Meconema > Meconema thalassinum. The sequence goes on along the minus strand of OX336388.2, from coordinate 1,290,020,452 downwards.
TCTAACCCTCGTATTGTGTCCTCCACCACTGAAGCTAAGTATTAATATCCAAAGTCCAATATATTAAATTTACTTCAATATTAATTAGTAACATAACTTACTAATCTTCCCTCGTTTCATGTCGTCACTTATGTAGCAAATTTGTTCGTATTTTACCTAATCTTTAAACTCACTGCTAAGTGTTTTCTTCAAATAAGTATTACTTAGCTAACTTAAATTGTAAAGCTGCTTTAATGTGGCATAGATTTGAGGCATTTCGTTAAGAGTGTTTCATTTGCTGTCGACTGAATTACTACAAATCTGCAATATGGCGCAGTAGCCCAGCCCGCTTTGATACGTCACGGTGTGGGCTGTCTTTAATTAGTGGATTGCTTCAACATCACCTCGCTTACTGTTCACATGATGTGGCTCCAAAAGTTCTACCGTGATGTGTGGAGCTTATACGTCACACCTCTCCAAAACCAAAGGGTTCTCAGGTCGCTATATGGGTCTCTTCCTGCATCCACCTAGCCGAGCGTACGTCGCTTCACTCGGAAAGGCCTCTCGCCGTTCAACAAGAACTCTACTCCACCAGCCATGTGATCGGCAATTCATCACCATCAAATGTTTAATCAGCCTACTATGCAAATTTTAAAGTGTTCTTTTAATCTCAGCGCTTTCAACAGCCAGCCATAAATGCACATCTACTACAACAAGAAGTTAAGTAATCAACCAATTAAAGAAAGCCTTCCAGTCGGTCAACACAAGTTGCTTATATCACTTCAAGAATCAACCAATGACATTTTGAACCAATTATTAATATTTTCACGAACTTGTGATATCAACAGTGAAATAGGACATAAAATTAAAGCTTGCTTATCACTCACTTTCTTCTTGGCTTGGTATATCAGGCCGTGTAAACACGAATTGGGCCAATCCCACGCCGCATAAATTAAAAGATGCTATTACCGGGTGAGTTAGCCGAGGTCGTTGCGGCATGACTTGTTGGCAGTCGCTCACATCCGGGAGGCGAGGAGGTTCGAATCCCCCCGCCGGCAACCTTGAAGATGGTCTTCTGTGGTTTCCCATCTTCCTTCCAGGCAAATGCCGGGGTTGGTCCCTAACTATAGGCCACAGCCGCTACCTTCGAACTCCTCGACCCTCCCATCCAACATTCCTCCCCAACGGTACTTGTAGCTCACCCATTGGGTGTCCGTCTCGAAGCAGCTACAAAACTGGCGAGCCGAACATGTTCTCAGACACTCCCGGCACTAAAAGCCATACGCTAAAAAAAAAAAAAAAAAAAAAAAAAACATTTCACGAATTGATTGCCGGCGGTCGAGATGAGAATTATTATTCTCTGTTTACTTGTGGCACACGTCACTTTGCTTCGTTGACAGGTACAGTTGTGCGAGTAGGATATGACTCAGCTGCAGTAGCTTCAGTTATCGTTTAACTGCCGTGGTGACATGAGCTCCTGTGACGCCTATCTGCGCTTCTAAGACCGGTAGCGCGCGCAACGCTGCTTGACTTATGTGCTGACTGCACTCAGTCATCACTGTGTCCTCCGCTTCACCCCGCGGGGCTCCTGCTACAATAATCAACAAACACTGGCGCAGCCACGCTCAGCGGCAATCAAATCTTAAATGGGTAATACCGGTAAGTGTTTTCTTCCATAAGGGACATCAGTCTCTTTGTGTTATCCAGTTGCCTCATTTATACGTAATTATAAATGTTCAAAGCATTATTGCTCTTTATTATCTTCAAACTTTTAAGGCATCAGTGCCTACAGTCATTTATCTTTAAATAGTGCAACTATTTAATTGAAAATTGTACTGTGATTTGTTCCCTGACAACCTTGCAGTTTCCCTCTGTAAAACTCTTTTTTTTTTCTCTTAACATTATCACCAACCATTAGCGAGCCTGGACTTGTTCTTGCTCCGTCTGCCTATTGCAATGTTCCCAATACAAATAGCAACACTGATAAATGGCTTCAAAGCTCACAATATCAATTAAACATATCTATCAGGCTAATCGTACATCCTATTACTTTGTGTTTGCACTAAGTATTGTGAAGAATAAAGAAATACATTCCGGGTTGGATCCGCGTACGACGAGTGTTTCTCCCAATAATCCATACTACTGCAATTACTTTGTGGGATGGCGTTCGATGTAATCAGTCTGGCAACAAGCTTCATGTGTCACGTGTCAAGGGATTGAAATTTAGTTGGACGGATTCCTTACCTTCACTACGAGACTGGCCTTCTCATGGTCTTCCTGTATGACCTTCACCCGGATACCAGCTGGCTTCATGTCAGTTGCGTATTATTTTGTCTACGATTTTCAGATTTATTAATGTAAAAACTCAAAACTAGTTTGTCACGTCTCGTTATTTAGTTCATGAATCTACTCATAGCAGTAGCTTTGCAAGCGGTGTTGACGATTTTCCCCATACCATGCATCTTTTACTATACTTTAAGTATTTCGATGCTTCATGACCTAGGGAATCGTTCGTTCCACGCTGCCTAGCAATACCTCGCCCACTCTGTATATGGCTAGTACTCTTTGAACATCATACGATCAGTACTTGTGGGCCATGAGACATCATGGTCATCAGCCCTGTGTAGTGGAATGTTTGTTGAATTTGTCTGATAACTTGTATTTATGTGATGACTGTAGTAATGCGTAAATCTGTATTAGGGACAGGGATGGGTTAGGTGCCACAGGACATGAATTAAGGTACTATTCCGGCATTCGCCTGGAGGGAGTGTAGGAAAGACTGCACTCATGATAGTCGCTGTTAGCATCGGGATTTGAACCTACGATCTCCGGACTTTCTGCCGCTGACGGCTCGGTCGTGGTGCATGGCTACTTTGTGGGTCCTTCTAATAACTGATGATGATGATCAGGTGGCATCAAGTCAGCGTCGACTCCTAGCGACTGCATTGGATGGACTGTCTCCATATGATTCGGTCTTCAGCCATATACTTCAGATCCTTCACTCATATTCATGTTGGATTTGATGGGGTCGATTCATCTCAATGCTGGCCACCCTCGTCTCCGAGACCCTTCCACCTTTCCAAGCATAATTGTCTTTTCCAAGCAATCAGAACGTCTCATAATGTGTCCAAAATATGACAGCTGTAATCTATCAATGCTTCATAGGACAGATCTGGTTTGATTTTTTTGTCTTCTTGGCTGTATCCTTCTCCAACACCAGAGCTCAAAAGCATCAATATACTTCCTATCTCGTTTCCTTATGGTCCAGCTTTTGCAACCATATGTAGCTATGGGAAAGACTAGTGCCTTAACCACTCTAATTTTAGTAGGCAAAGATACATATGAACACTTGAAGATTTTATCCAGGCCTTTAAAAGCTGCTCTTCCTAGGGCAAGTGTTCGGTGAATCTCTTGACTGCATGAGCACCTGCTTCTAATGGCTGATCCCAACAAATAGAAACTATTCACCTCTGTGATAAACTTATTATGTATCATAATATTTTATGGTACGCCTGTTGTCATTATTTTTGTCTTGTTTATATTCAAGTACAAGCCCATGGTTGTAATAACTACTGTCATCTAAATTCGTAGAATAGGATCGCAAGCGAGTCGGCCACTGTGTTGAGTAATACACTTAGCATTTGTATAGGCACGATAACGCTCTGTAACCCACTTGACCTCTGTAATCAGCACGACAAATACCACTATTGTGAACATTCTCACCCACAGACAATGTAACGGACCACAAAAGCTTTAAATGTGGTTGCAGCAATCAATTCCACATTTATCACTAAAGTTAGGTCTCAGGGTGAAATCCAGCGTTGTTCCATTATTTTACCTCACTCCAATGAGAGTAGGATAAAAAGGGACTTTGTTTCTGTGGTGATTAATGCAGTTAAAACTGGCATCAACACAGAATGTTGACAACCAGACAACATCTATACAAATGGTTACATTACTCATTTCATCTTTCAAACCAGAGTTTTGAGCGATGAGTGGTAGATGACAAGGAGGTTCGATGTATTCAGAAAGTGTAGCGAGGTTCAACTACTCTCAGAACAACAAATCACAAGGCTGCTTACTAACTGCGGTACTCATAGTTGATGGGTTAGTTTGAAAAAAATACAGTAATACAGTAGTCCATTATTTTCTACGAATAAACGCTGAGGAGAGGAGAGGCGTAGAAACCAAACTTTTGAATTGATGACCTGCACGCTGTACATTTGAAATTGCTATGTCAGGAATGTACTGCTTTACAAACAATTAAACAAACACTACAGCTATATTAGACAAATACTTCAAAGAAAATTTAGCTAAAAATCAAAGATATTGTTAACATCTCAGTTATTATTAGCGGTATTTGAAAATACATACGACTTAAAGAAAAATTCTCATAACATATACAGCATAAGAAAATGATTTAATGAGATCTTAGCATTTTTTTTGATTTGACCCCTTTGTAAACCTCCAGTGAGATATATGATTTTTAAAACAGCCATATCTTATAAACGTCTCCTAGATGGGTAGACTCGAAATATTAACTTTGGTTGTTTTCTCGTGATGGGGAAATAGACTGAAAAGAAGGCTATAGAATTTATTTGAATAAATTCTATAGCCTTCTTTTCAGTCTACTAATACTGTTTTGTCTTCAATTGCCTTGAAACACATAAATAATTTCAAACCCTTTGCAAATGGTATGAGTGAACAGACAATGGCTCCCTACAATTTTATATTAATGGCCATATCTAGATCGAGCTGATGGAATTTCGAGTTTTTGTAGATTATTAGATATATCGGTGTTTGTGTCCAATGCTACAAATGACTGACCATTTCTGAAGATGACTGGACCTTTGGCTTTCATAGTTATATAAATATGTGTAACAGATCGGAGCTCGTACTGTATATTGGCATTGAAATTCTGAGACCTGGTGTCTTCAGAAACCGTAACCGTGTTACACGGCTGCATATCAAGTTATCTACCCTGTAGGGGTGCAGTGTAATCATCCACTGCACGTATACGCTTTCCTTGGAGTGCTAACTGAGCGCCAGTGAGCAGCTGACTGGTGAACTCAACCACAGGAGGTACTCACATTTAAATCCAAGCTTCTTTGAAAGGTTCCGTATGAGATTCCTGCCGTAATATTTCAGTGTATAGCTTAGGCTACTAGCTATGAGTGCCCGTCGTTGACGGGTTCATACGATACAATAACAAATAGAGCTACAGTATGTTCCTTAACACTGCCAATAATAGCAGAGGGAAAGAAGGAAGAAAGAAAGAAAGAAAGAAAGAAAGAAAGAAAGGAATAAAGGAAAGAAGGAAGGAAAGTAGGGAGAAAGGAGAAGGAAGAAATAAAGGAAGGAAGAAAGAAAGAAAGAAGAAAGGAAGGAAGGAAGGAAAGCAGGAAGAAAGAAAGAAACGAAGGTAGGGATAAAGAAAGGAAGGAAGGCTGAAAGAAAAAAAGAGGAAAGAAAGAAAGAAAGAAAGAAAGAAAGAAAGAAAGGAAGAAATGAATAAAGGAAGGAAGAAAGAAAGGAATGAAGAGAGGAAGGAAGGAAGAAAGGAAGGACGAAACAAGGAAGGAAGAAAGTAATGAATGAAGGAAGGAAGAGAGGAATGAAGAAAGGAAATAATTAAAGAAGAAAGGAATGAAGGAAGGAAGGAAGAAAAGAATGAAAGAAGGAGGGAAGGAAGAAAGGAGGGAAGGAAAAAAGGAATGAAGAAAGGAAGGGATAGAAGGACGGTAGAAAGGAATGAAAGAAGGATGGAAGGAAGAAAGGAAGGAAGGAAGAAAGGAAGGAAAAGAAGGACGGAAGAAAGGAATGAAAGAAGGAGGGATCGAAGAAAGGAAGGAAGAACGGAAGGAAAAGAAGGACGGAAGAAAGGAATGAAAGAAGGGGGAAGGAAGAAAGGAAGGAAGGAAGGAAGAAAGGAAGGAAAAGAAGGACGGAAGAAAGGAATGAAAGAAGGAGGGAAGGAAGAAAGGAAAGAAGGAAGAAAGGAAGGAAAAGAAGGACGGAAGAAAGGAATGAAAGAAGGAGGGAAGGAAGAAAGGAGGGAAGGAAGAAAGGAAGGAAAAGAAGGACGGAAGAAAGGAATGAAAGAATGAGGGAAGGAAGAAAGGAGGGAAGGAAGAAAGGAAGGAATGAAAATGCGTATTTTAACTAGAAAAATCTTTAAAGACAGGCTGTCCATCTCGTGGTGTAGTGGCTAGCGTTGGCTGTCGCACCGGAGGTCCGGGTTCGATTCCTACCTCCAGCCATCCTGGAAATGGTTTTTTCTACACCAGGCGAATGCAGCTTCCTTTCCAAGCTTCACCTGAATTACAAATACACACACTATAACAGACATCACAATAATAGAGGTTATCAATCAAACTTTCCCACTCACCCCAGTACTCGGGGCTAAATGACCACGATATTCAAGCCCGCCCCACAATTGAAACAACAACATAAATAGAGGCCAGAGTACAAATTTTCCATTCTTGATTCCTTCGGTGCCTCTTCGACAACATAGTAATTGAGAAATTATTTCGTTTTAATGACACAACTAACGTAAATTATATCGTGGGATCGTGGTATTAGGATGGTCAAGTATATGAGTAGACAGCGTACAGCATTCAGACGTTACATGTTGCTAAACGAGCAAGAATTGGAAATCTACTTAGCAACATAACACACACTGCAAATTACTTGTAATACACTAAGTGGGTTAGGGTTAAAATGAAGCCGTAAATCGCTTCATTGGTTTCAGGCTTTCTCACTTTAACCCCTTTCAACATTCCCTCCAGGTAAGTGCTTGGATGGTACCTTAATTCGTTCACCTCGTTGCGTAGTTGCTAGCATTCTTTAAAGCAATTTACTTTCTCTTTAAAGACAATCTTTCAACCGGTATTATGTTGCTAAAATACAGTAAATATTTAGGCTGTGTCCCAAGGCTACATTTTCAGCCGGCTCAGTCAAGAAATTCAGTTCTGGTCTTATGATTGGAACGGAATAATAATAATAATAATAATCTAATGTTATGGAGTCGTACACCTCTTTTAACTACTGCGGCTTTTAGAGTCGCCGGGGTGTCGGATTTGTGCCTTGACGTAGATCTTTTACATAGTTTCTCCGTATTTAAGCAGCTTCAAATGCCAACTGACTGCAATTGGATTCAAACCAACAGCCTTGGGAACAACAGGCAAAGACGTTATCGCCGAGCACAATAGCAGTAACACAGGTTATCATACAGATTTAAAACACACATCCACGATGTCACAAAACTTCTACCTGAATCAACTACAAATTACACTCACCTTCGAGTATGTGGGTCTGATGACCACAATGTCGAAAATCCCTACCGTAATTTAAACAACTAAATTCCTGTCAACACAGGGAATCCATTGTTGGCGTTGTTAGGTTTATACGCTGCTTCGCGCAAGTTCTTGGAGGTAGGTAAAAAGATAGAGGGATGGTTGCGCTTGTGGATATCGTTCTGTCGATGAGGGGGGGTCATCGCCCAGGGAAGCAAATAGAGTGACTTTGACGGGTTAAAAACGACTACCATTACTTTGAATTCCTCTCGGTGTAGATCACATCATGTAGTGTAATTAACCGTGGAACGGCAAGTATTTTGGCGAGCGTTGTACATTTCTTTAAAATGTCACTTCACATTAATCTCGCAGTGTCAGAGTGTGCCTAATGGACTGACGTTTCCCAGTCTATCTGTATTCACAATGCGGGGCATATTTCTCTGTCAGACCTGTACTGCCATTGTGAAATGCCAGGCAATCTTCAACATCGGTGCGCAGTTTGTTCCGCTTTTGTTGTTATTGTTGACAAGCAGGGGAGACGCGGGGAGGGGGAGGGGGGTAATTATGAGCGTAGTGCTCGAGACACACCTCGCCATCTCAATGAGAGAAACTCCTGGGAACATCTCCACACCAAATATCCCACAAGAGAAAAGAAAAAGATTATAGATTTTAGCAAACTCATTAGTTAGATGTCTGTTTGTCTGTTTGTCTGTCTGTCTGTCTCTCAGTCTGTCACCCCATGGCGAAGCCAAATGCATTAAATCGCTCACCCCAAACGCAATGTATAGCTGCACTAACAGCGATTATCGGAATGGAGATTTCCCTCGAGTTATCAACATTCCCTCCAGGTAAATGATTGGACTGAACCCTAATTCGTTCACCTCGTTGCGTAGTGGCTAGCATCCTTGGATGCCACCGTGGATGCCCGGGTTCGATTGCTGGCTTTGCCAAGACATTAATTCTGGTCTGAGGACTGGAACGGGGTACACTCAGCTTCGTGAGGCAAAACTGAGAGGAGACGTGTTCGATTCCTACCTCAGCCATCCTGGAAGGGTTATTTCATGGTTTCCCACTTCTACTCCAGGAAAATATCGGGATGGTACTTAACTTAAGGCCAAAGCTGCTTCCCACCCAAAATCATATCTCAATTATAAATACACACACCAGTACAGACATCACATTGACACGGGTCATCAGACAATTCTACACACGCCCAGCCCACGATGTCGCAAAGTCCTTAAAGAATCAGTAATAGTGCCTTATTTGTATGTCCCGGGGCACCTACTCCATCCATGACCCTAATAATTACAGCTACATACGCTACTACAGTCAGCATAGAAACACAGGTTATCAGGCAATTTGACAACACACTCAAGTTCACGGTGCCCATAACCAGGATGTCCCAATCCCCAGAAATGAATTAACAGCAATTGTGTGTCTGTCTGTCTGGTTGCGTGGCGCAGTGGTGACGTTCTTGCATCTGCTGTGCCAAGGTTGCGGGTTCGAATCAGTTGGCAGTTGGCAGTTAATAGATTTAATGGCACGTTAAATACCCCATTTAGGGTAAAATCCAGGCTCTAAGAGTCTCATAAGAGCGTCCCATGACCGTGTTCGTTAAATCGTGCACCACGACCACGAGGGCAGCTGCAGCAAGTCCGGTGATCGTAGGTTTGAATCTCAGCGCTGATAGCAGCTATCATGAGTGTGGTTGTATTTCCCGTTTTTTTTTAACGCTTCCTCCATGCAAATGCCGGGATAGTCCTGTACCTTACTTCAAGTGTTAGCTAGTTCTATATTGAGGTTTTAAGGGGTGGAACTACGAGGTCATCTGCCCCCTACTTCAAGTATCAGGGCACACACTACTACTACAGTCATCACATAAATACAGGTTATGAGGCAAGTTCACACTCACTCAACTACAAGGGGCTGATGACCAAGATGACCCAAGCCCGTCAAATGAATTACAGTAACAACAACTCTCTTAAGAGCCGCAGTAGTTAAAAGGGACATAAGACTCGTATCATTATTATGTGTCGCCTTACAGTTTAAGGAGGAGCTGGCAATATCGTGTTCATAAGCCCAGTGACTTCAGTGTCCTGTATCTGATAACCTTTGTTATTATTATTATTATTATGTAGATAGGAAAACTCACAAAACAATTTACAGTGCTCTGATTGAAAGCAAATTAAGATATGCTATAGCAGCTTGGGGAAATCAAAACACAACTTTAATTAATAATCTTCAAGATAGCCAAAACAGGTTCTTTAAATATTTCACTGATATCCCTTATTTTAATATTAAAGAGTTGTTTCAAATTACTGCACTGAATCTCTACTACCATGATCCAAGATTCAGGCATAAGGTCTCTCACAACATACAAACAAGAGCCATAACAAGTACTAAACATGTTAAACCTTTATGTATAAATAGCTATGGTTTCAAGAGACTAAATTATATTATACCATCACTACTTAATGAACTACCACCTGGACTGACAAACATTAACAGCAAACAACTAGCTATAAGTCGCATTAAAAAAATATTACTTAACCAAACATTAACTCATATCATAAATTTATTAATATAACTACCATAGTGTAATTTTTTGTATCTTTAATTATTTACATTAGTATTTTATCATTAACATTACAAAAAAATGCATGCACTCTTGTACTGAAATATAATCTATATATATGTTGTAAATAATAATTAATATGTCTCACAGATAATCTGTACTGTCATCAGATTCGTGAGACATATCACAATAATGTAACATAAATAGTATTTAATAAATAAATTCAATTCAATTAAATTAAAATTAAATTATTATTATTATTATTATTATTATTATTATTATTATTATTATTATTATTATTATTATTATTATTATACATAATATTTGCAAATGGGGGTAATTCCACGGTGGCAAATTGTACAAATACAGTAAATTACCAGCAATAAAATCAAACACAATACAACCAATTAGCAATTTAGGAACTATAGTAATTACATCGTAGTAGACAAAATGTCAATCTTCTTTTAAACACATCAATACAGTATGTTGGGGAAAGGCTGTAAGACTGCGGCAGGTGATGAGTTCCAATTATCAACACCACGATTGATGAAAGAATATTTCCCATAATTTGCACGCTGTGGTCGGACCTTAACTTTATGTGGATGATTGCTCTGCTCAGGTAAGTGGGATTTCCTAGACGTTTGCTTAGTTCTTCCCATGCTGGCCGATTAGTGTAAGTGTTAAGCATAGTGTGTAGTCTGGATCAAGGATCATGTAAGTATAAGAGATTCGTCACTTTTGGTTATAGAATTTCCGAGAGAGAACACCGCCTGAGGCTATGGATTGTACTGCCAAGTCTGGCAACATAAAAAGTAAAAAGCCATATGAATGCAGCCTTTATTACACGTAAATGAACAGTATGTCCTGCGACGAGTTATTGATTATTGATGAAAATAACTCAAACATAACTGCGCCTTTCGCTAGGTGCTGAAATATACGTCCAGATAGGAAAAGAATACATTTTGATATATATCAATGTTGGCAATGAATTTGTCACGAAAGACACATTTATGCCGTTCTAGAGCTTAATTCACCTCTAGGCTAATTAAAAAATGCTCTCATACTCTACAGAATAGTTGGGATATTCGATGAATATAAAGAAAATCGTCCAAATGCACACACTACATTGCCATAACCTCACTTTTTGCCTAGCATGCCGGCTGCCACCCACCCCTCCCTGTAGCCCTAAACCACAAATTTTATTGCAATGCAAAGGAGAATGGGTAAGAAAACAAACAAGAGATGAAATGCACACATTTATTCTCTATATATTTTTATTCGAGAGTAGTCCATGTTGCCCACTAGTTTTTCACATGGTCAACACCAGGAAGATGAAAATTGCCGTATTGTTCTTACTATCATTATAATTCTTACATCCCGGTGCTTGGCAAATTTTCCTCCCTTGCAGTGGCATGATTGACTCTCAATTCAATTAAAATAAACAATCAAAATACTGAACAATTCAAACCAACCAACAACACCACGAGGAATATCAATCAAAGCAGACTATTCCCGCTTCCGCCAGTCGGTTTGATGTGAACGTTCATGAGTGCCAACTACGGAACCTTAGTGCTAAAATTAATTCTTCATTGGTTGGCAGAACAACCAGTACAGGGCCTTACCCCGACCCACGCGCTCTCTATGAACTGTCATCCCCCTGGTCTGGATTCATCCTTCTATCTTCCAGAGATTCCCACCTGAGTTTTTCTAACATTGAGTTACACTACTTCTAGGATTGTGATTGTCATTTCTGTTCTAGCGTGTGTGCGTGTAATTGAGGCTAGGCCTAAATTTAGCTTCCACCCCAGCATTTACCTGAATATAAGGACGAAACTACAAGACAACAGATATGATTCTCATTTGTCCGGGATAGGGGCGTGGTGGCGCAGCGGTCAGGCTCTTGGACTCTCACCACGGCAGACCAGGTTCGATTCCCGGTCAATGCATGTGAGATTTTCAAAGTGAAATGCCATGTCATGTGGTTCGGATTCCACGTAAAAAGGAGGTCCCGTGACTTATGATCTCGCAATTAACGGTCACGTAAAACTGGAATCTTCCTTCCTTCCATTAGTCCGTGTTCGATTCCCGGCTCTATCAAAAAGCTAATTCTGGTTTGAGGGCTGGAATGAGTTACACTGAGCTTCGTGAGTTAAAATTGAGAAGAGGTGGCTTCGAATCCTACCTCAGTCATCCTGTAAGTGGGTTTCCGTGGTTTCCCACTTCTACTCCAGGAAAATGCCAGGATGGCTCCTGACCTAAGACCTCGACTGCCTCCTTCCAAATCCTCATCTCAATTACAAATACACATACTACTATAGAACACAGTAACACAGGGTATCAGACAAAAGAATTACACTCACCCAAGTACACGGGCCTGAATAATCACATTGTCCAAGCCCTTCAAATGAACCAACAACAACAACAAAAACAACTCATTTACCATAACGTGGCTGAATTTGACAAAACTGGATATCGAAACCAAGATCTTTCCAACGGGGATCGCAACCTTAGACCATGGTAAGTGTGAAAATGCTGTCACTAATCTTCATAGTCAAGTGTGTCAAGTCGTTCATCATACTAAGAACTAGGTAGCTGAACGTTTGAAGTTCCTGAGTTTGAATCCTGGCTCTAACAACGGTCATTCGTAATGAATGAATATTTCCCAGGGTTTATCCCGGGGTTGGTCACTGTTAGCACCGGAATTTCAACCTTACGTCTCCAAACAGCAGCTCCTCATTGCAACCACTCGACTATGTCGCTGGATGTCTTGGAGAATAGAGACGACGCAATGTCTGTTTGTTGAGATCTTCAACTCACAATGTATACAGAAACTAAGGAGCGTATATTTTTTTTATTTTTAAAGGGTACACAACACTTCAAAGTTTTCAATTATTGGAAGCTTGAAACTTTGTTAATCCTTTTCTTGTAGAACCTGATATTCAGGATGCTAATCAAATTACTTGTAGAAGCCTGAAATGGAATACCTGCAAAACACATTTTATCACAGAGCAAATAAATTATTTGCTGAAGCTGTGTATTGCATTTCAGAGGTAGGCCTACATCGTCGTCAACTAAAGAGCTTTGATAGCATTCGAGGAAAAAATGGTGTTTATTCTTGTATAACAACTGCTAACCAATAGCGTCCCAAAGTAACAACGTAATGTACAGCTAATAAATGAAAAGTTGCTTGCGTTGAAGAATTCAATCACGACGAAACCGAATTGAACCAAATTTGGTACAAAAGTAGCACTAGCAGAGGACACCTCAGTGAGTTTTATATAGATGCCATCTTAAAGAAAACGAAATGGCGGTCACCCAATTGTTCAAACCTTAAATCAAATTACGACTAATCATAGGATCTCTACCATAATGAATGAACAGCCCTCATTGATACGTTATTTGTTGTTGATTTTCTTAGGGGTGTGTGACATCATGATCATGTAGTGCCGTGTACTTGGGTGTCTGATAACCTGTGTAACTGTGGTGTTTGCACTAGTGTGTGTATTTGTAATGGAGGTAGGATTTGGGTAGAATGCGGCCATGGCCTTAAGTTAGGAACCATCCTGGCATTTTCCTGGCGTAGAAGTGGGGAAGCCATGGAAAACCACTTTCAGGTTGGCTGAGGTAGGAATCGAACCCGCCTCTTCTCAGTTTTAAATCACGAGGCTGAAGGTACCCCTTTCCAGCGCTCAGACCAGAATTGAATTTCTCAGCAGAGCCGGGAATCAAACCCGGGCCACCACGATGACAGCCAAGAATGATAGCCACTACGCAACGACATGGATATGGCAGTCATATGGACATGAAGAGGGTGTTCTGCACACAAGTTAAAATACTTTCAGTCAATTTAATTCAACGTTACAAAAAAGCGAGGCAAATCATTTTACATGCTCATTTCCCGCGGTACAAAGCTTTCTCTGGAACAATACTCGAACACATTACCGCTGCGTACGTTACTAGAATGTTTTAGAGAGCTCGACAAAGCGCAGTGAAGAGTAAATTGTTCCAAATCATTGTGTTTGTTCACCATAACAGCGCAGTTCATTCACACCTACCAGCTGGTGTACAAAGAATGTCCACAATGTCCCGGGTAGTCCAAAGTGGGGCAGCGTGCCACATTTGGCAGAACAGACCGGGGAGTTTTCCCACTGGCAGTCGAGCACAGTGGTTCTCTGCCTTCGGAAGACCAGGATACCAGCACTCACCCTGGTTGAATTAATAATAATAATAATAATAATAATGTTTGTGTATTCAGTCTTTGACTGGTTTGATGCAGCCATCCATACCTCCCTGTCCTGAGCTAACCGTTTCATCTCTACAGAGCTACCACAACTCATATCTGAGACTAGCTGTTTAATATATTCAAACATTGGTCTACCTCTTACAGTTCTTATACTCGACCCTTCCTCCCATAACTAAGCGTGCTATTCCTGACTGAATTAGTATTGTATGTTTCCTACCAACCTATCTCTTCTCTTCACTAGCAGTCACCAGAAACATATCTCCTCTCCCACTCGTGGTAATACCTCTTCATTTGTTAATCTATCTACCTATGTGTTCTTCATTATTCTACTGTAACACCAAATTTCAAATGCTTCAATTCTCATCTTTTCTTCTACGCCAACAGTCCATGTTTCACTTCCAAAGAGCGCCACGTTTTTTGGAAGAGGGTTTCATTGATGACCTTCTAATATCTAAATCTATAATTTATTTGTGTTAACAGATTCCTTTTCTGTAGAAATGCTTTCCTTGCCTGAGCCAACCTACTTTATACAACCTCTTTGCTTCGTCCATCACTGGATATTTCGCTTCCATAGGGGTCCCTGATATATTTCGGCAGCATTGCATTATTTTTGTTTTACGTTTGTTGATTTTCAACTCGAATTCTTTCCTCAAGATGGAGTCCATGCCATTTAAAAACGCATTTAAAGCATGTGGTGAATCAGCTATGATCAGCAAATCTCAGAGTTGAAATTATTTCTCCTTGAATATAATAATAACAACAACAATAATAATAATAATAATAATAATAATAGCAAGTAGTTCCGAGAAGAAATTAACAGCCAATTTTATTATAATCTACTGGTCCTTTCCATTAAATACTCTCCCTCCTATTCGAAGAATTTGCCATGTGATGTACTAAATAGTACAAAGTATAGAGCAAGAAAATCAAACTCATAAGTTGCAGTCATTTTAGACAAGAACAGTTTACTGATATTTAATAAGTTTCACTTTGCTTTCCTACTTTCACCTGTAAAATGCAATGCGATACCACATTGTATCGTCGGCAAAACAGTGCTCCTTCGATATGTACAGTACAATGCTTCATCCTTGGATATGCAACATTGGTGGTAGAACTTGCTATGCGCATCACCGCTACCACATATCACCTGATGTGACATTGCTGTCATTTTATTTATGATTAGGCTTAATAATTTATGACCAAATTCATCACTCCCCACATAAATTTGCTCATTTCGTTTCTCGAGGGACACTCCATGACACGGCACGAGCTGATGGGGGATGAGTAGGGGATTCCTTGCTCCAATCCACTCCGAGGTCGGAGAGAGATAATAGCCACCAGCATGACGCTGCAGTACGGTAGTTTTTAGCCTATCCTCAATTTTGAAAAAATAGGCTTATGAGATCACCTTTTGTCCGTCCGTGTGTGTGTGTGTGTGTGTGTGTGTGTGTGTCCCTAATAACTTCTATACGGCAGGAGCGATTTCAATGAAACTCGGTAAGTTCATAGCACTACTCCGGGCTACCCCGACCGTGCCCTTCAAATTTTGTTACGTCTCACCAATCCAACATGGCGGCTGTGCGGAATATTTCACCAGCATTCAATATCTCCGAAACTATTCCCGATATCACACTGGAATTTTTTACGGTGATAAAGGAAACTACTAGAAGTTCACCTATGTGACTTTTGAAAAACTGGTAACTACAAAACCAACATGGCGGCCACGCGAATTTGCGACTTTTAAATAGACGTTTCTCGCGATTTAACCAACCAAACGCAATAAAACTTGGTACAGTATATGGTTATACACATTGTAATGCACCGACATCAAACTTCGTTCAATTATTTACATAACCACAAGATGGCGGATGTGTGAAATATTTCACCGGCATTCTACAGTATATCTCAGAAATTATTAGCGGTATCACCCTGAAATTTATACGAAGATAAAGGGTACTACTGGAAGTTCATCTGTAAGACTTTCAAAAATCGGTTAACTACAAAACGAACATGGCGGCCAAGCGAATTAAAAATTTAATAGACCTTTCTCGCGATTTAATGTTCCAAACGCAATGAAATCTGGTACAGGAAATGTTTAAACACATTGTAATGCACTGGTATCCAATTTTGTTCAATTGTTTACATAACCTCAAAATGGCGGCTGTGCGAATTTTAAAATTAAGTTTTTATTTCTTGTGTCGTAATCATGCGATCGAAGTGAAAGTTTGAATAATGAACCTACACAATAATTTTCCTTTAATGCTACATGACTCTATGGCCTATACATTTAGCAATCCTACATGGCGACCATCGGAAATATTTAGACGGCTCTGCATATCTACGAATCTATTATAGCAATCAAACTGATTTTTTATGTACATAGGGGCTATAGGACTTTAGATAACCTGGTGATCACAAATCCAAGATGGCGGCGACGCGAAATATAAATATTCACATGGTCGTTTCTCGCAATTTAACGATCCTAATGCAGTGAAACTTGGTACAGTAAATCCTTATACGAATGTTAATCCACTGGCATCTAATTTATTTCAATTGTTTCCATAACCACAAGATGGCAGCTGTGCGAAATTATAAAATCTCCTTGTTACTTCTTGTGTCCTAATCGTGCAATTGAAATTTGAATGCTTCACGTATACAATAATCTTCATGTATCAGTACATAACTCTAGGACCTACATATATAAAATCCAACATGGCGACCATCCGAAATATTTAGTCGGTTCTCAATATCTACGAATCTATTACAGAAATCAAACTGAAATTTAGTATGTTGATAGTGGCAATTAACATAAGTAGGATATATGAAAATAGGCTGTATAGTTCTTCACGGAACTACTTTTTATTGTTGTAGTAGTAGACGTTGTTGTTGTTGTTTCAATCATGGGTCTTGTAGTTCGTAGTCATTTAGCCCCGAGTACTTGGATGTGCTTTGAGAGAAAAGAAATCTGCTGACATCAAATATATAGCCTATTTATGTATTAAAAAGTCAGCTTTGAAAGCCTTTGTGTGGAGCGTGGCGCTCTTTGGAATTGAAACTTGGATTGTTGGTGCAGCAGCAAAGAGGAGAATAGAAGCTTTTGAAATGTGGTGTTACAGGAGAATGATGAAGATCAGATGGGTAGATAGGGTTACAAACGAAGAGGTATTAAGACGAGTGGGAGAGGAGAGATGTTTCTGGTGACTGCTAATGAAGAGAAGAGATAGGTTGCTAGGACACATACAAAGACATCCAGGAATAGCAAACTTAGTTATGGACGGAAGGGTTGAGGATAAGAACTATAGGGGTAGACCAAGGTTTTCAAATGTATAACAGATTGTCTTGGTTGTAAGATGTGGTAGCTACGTAGAGATGAAACGATTAGCTCAGGACTTGGAGGCATGGAGCGCTGCATTAATCCAGTCAAAAGACTGAAGTCTCAAACAACAACAACAACTTGGATGAGTGTAGAATTTGTCTGATAACCGTGTTATCGTCTTCTACATGGTGATATGGTGATTATATTGGAACCCCAGCTTATCAAGGTTGCCCTCAGTGACTTTTGTATGATCCCAGTTGAAAAGATTATGATAGGCAATACTATAACTTATGCCGGCCCCGTGGTGTTGGGGTAGCACGACTGTCTCTCACCCGGAGGCCCCGGGTTCGATCCCCGGCTCCGTCACGGATTTTAAAACTGACGTGAGGGTTGGAACGGGGTGCACTCAGCCTCGTGAGGACAATTCAGTAGCTGTCTGACAGTGAGACAGCGCCCCGGTCACGAATACCAAGATTAACGGCCGAGGGGACCCGACGCACTCATCACACGTCACCCCAATATCTACAGGCCAAATGGCTGGTCAGCGGTCGCTTGGTCGGCCTTAGCCCGTCATGGGGTGTATAGTTCCAGGGGTTGACTTTTTTTTTTATACTATAACTTATTCCTGTAGGGTCTCTTCGGTAAGAGGCAGGGTTGGGTAAGTTCCTTTTGAAAAGTAACATCGTTACCGTTATCGTTACTTGCCAAAACTAGTAATGAGATTACAGTTCGATATTTCGTTATTTATGAATAAAAATAGTTGCCTAATAACATTTTCCCCGCTTTTATTATTATTATATCGTGAACCCTTTAATTTATTGAAGGGTGCAATAAGAATTGCAGCCAATGCCCATAGCAGGGTATTATGATTGAACGCCCGAGGGCTCCCAGAAAGTTCGATTTCAAGTAGTTCCAACTTTGGCTACCAGATTCCACTGTCACTGACACCCAAGCGGCGAACGTTGGAACTTGATAGAGCGTTTCTAACCAGTCAAATATAACCTACAAATTTAGCTACACACTACCAATATTTTAGTGGTAGGTTCTTTTACATCCATGCTACTATAATTTACTGATTTCAACGGAATAGTGGATTCCAGCAATATGGAGAAACAAAATAAATTATCACAAAATAAAACTCTACCTGGCACACCTCATGCCTTAAAAATAATTCAATTCATGGAAAGTATGCAGTTAAACAGTAAAATATTTCGCATCCAGAATAATAATAATAATAATAGACTAAATATTGCGGCTCTGAAGACACTTGGAACCTTTATGGCACCAGTACGTAAAGGGAACAGATAGGCACAGTTACTCGAAACTTTCAAATCCTCCCGGTTCGTTTTTGGTTTTTGTTTGTGTTATAATAATATCGTTTGGCCTCGGCTGCCGGGTGCAAGCTTTGTTATTTGACACACAGAGGGTAGCTTTCATGTCAAATTTCGTTGTTCCTTGAAGCACTATGAAAGTCAAGGAGGTTAGATATGTAAGCTCCTTGACACTGTAGCGCTTTCTAGTAGAGAAAGGAGGAACTTTGTGTTGGCGGGAAATCCCGAGATTAATTTTGCCATTTTGAACACAGCCTACTGAATTCAAATGGAATTTTTAACATGCCAACATCGTATGACATACCGGGTGAGTTAGCTGTGGTCGTTACGGCATGGCTGCAGGCAGTCGCTCACATCTGGGAGGCGAGGAGGTTCGAATCTCCCCGCTGGCAACCTTGAATATGGTCCTTTGTGGTTTCTCATTTTCCTTCCAGGCAAATGCCGGGTTGGTCCCTAACTATAGGCCACAGCCGCTACCTTCCAATTCCTCGTCCTTACATTCAGACTTTCCTACCCAGACAACACTCCACACGCGACGGTACGTGTAGCTCACCCATGGGTGTCCGCATAGAAGCAGCTACAGACTCTGGCGAGCCGAACATGTCTTCGAACACTCCCGGCACTAAATAGTCATACGCTAAAAAAAAATCGTATGACATGCGTATCGTGATTTTTGCCGCCTTTCGAAAATCACTTACCACTGCCAGGAGTGAAACTGGAAGCTTGGGGTGAGTATTTATTTATTTATCGTATGGCTTTTAGTGCCGGGAGTGTCCGAGGACATGTTCGGCTCGCCTGAGTCTGTAGCTGCTTCCAGCGGACACCTTTAGGTTGAGCTACAAATTCCGTTGAATTTCAAGTAGTTCCCACTTTCGCTACCCGATATCAATGATACCTAGTGGTGAACGTTGTAACTTTGATAGAATTGGGGTGAGTAATCCGACACGATAACCACTCACCCACAGTGGTGAAGTCTGTTTATGTTGAGATGGGCTGGTTGGTTCAATTCCCACGTGCTATTGACAACTGATTGCACCATCTTGAAAATGTAACTGGCATTTTCTTTACTTCGTTACTCTTAAAAGTAACGGCGTTACAAGTAACACGTTACTACCAAACCCTGTCCTGAGATATGTACTTGTTCACTTTGTCAGCATATACAGTATTTGGTTGATATTATTATTATTATTATTATTATTATTACCGTCCATGGTGGCCGAGAGCTTTAACGCTCTACCTCGTGCTCGCTGGCATCGAGAGAGCATGGGATCGAATCCCACCTCGGCAGTCCTGAAAATGATTTTCGTAGTTTCTCATTTTCAGCACCAGGCAAATGCCGGGACGGTTCCTTTCAATAGGTCCGCGGCTAATTTCCTTCCAAATTCCCTTACCTGATCCGTCCTGAAAATAAAATAAATGCTCATTGGCTGCATTAAAATAAATAACTAATAATAATTATTATTATTATTATTATTATTATTATTATTATTATGTATCTATTAATTGAGCCTCCGTGGCTTAGGCGGAAGCATGTCGTGGTTCAAATCCCGGTCACTCCATGTGAGATTTGTGCTGGACAAAGAGGAAGCAGAAAGGTTTTTCTCCGGGTACTCCGGTTTTCCCTGTCACAATTTCATTCCAGCAACACTATCCAATATCATTTTATTTCATCTCTCATTCATTTAATCATTGCTCCAGGGGAGTGCGACAGGCTTCGGCAGCCGGCACAGTTCACATCCTCGCCGCTAGATGGGGGCTTCATTCATTCCATTCCCTGCCCCAGTTGGTCGACAAGTAGCAGTCTGTGGATTTTCATTTTCATTATATTAATTACCGACAGTGCTTATCGGACTCGGTAGACGTGAGTTCGAGCCTCGCCAACGGCCGTCTTTGAAATGGTTTTCCGTGGTTTCCCATTTTCAACTCCAGGCAAATGCTAGGACGGTTCCTTCTGACAGACCACGGCTGCTTCCTTCCACATCCTAACCCAGTTTCAACCATCTACATTCATTTCTTCTCTCATTAATCCCTCTCATGAGGTTGGCATCAGGAAGGTCATCCGACCGTAAAAACTATCCACCATATAGAATTTCATTAAATCTCATACCCGACCCCGTCGGGAACGGGAATAATACGGGCTAGACATACAATATTATTATTATTATTATTATTAATTCAGTTAGTTGCTCTTGACAAAGAATTTGGACAGCCTGGTTAGAATAGTTTTGAATGTATGGATGGAACACCCCACTGTGCAACTTGTTACACTTGAATAGAGTGAAATGAAGACCCTATAAGGGCTGTACTTGGTGGACACCCTTTGTTGACTCGAGTATTGTGATACAGTCAAGCGTGAGCTATTAAGGGACATGTTCAATACACACTTCAAACCTTCCCCACCTTAAATAATACTGAGTACAGTATTAGCATATAAATACAGCATTAGTAATGCACTGGTAAGATATGATATTAACAGATGACACATTTCTATTAGTACTATGTGGTTAGGAAGTATGCATTTGAATGAGCTAATAGCTATTGCCATTAAGCCAGATGTGGCGAAATACAATAGCTTCACAGTGCACATTGCGTGAAAACCAGTATCAAGGGACGAAAGCAAATATTTAGGTACATATTTGGAGGAAACTTTAGTCCTAACTACGAAACTTTGACATGTCTAATAAATAGAATTTTTTACTAACA
Organism: Meconema thalassinum; assembly: GCA_946902985.2. Taxonomy (NCBI): domain Eukaryota; kingdom Metazoa; phylum Arthropoda; class Insecta; order Orthoptera; family Tettigoniidae; genus Meconema; species Meconema thalassinum. The sequence continues at coordinate 1,289,999,010 of OX336388.2, read as the reverse complement.
AGAGAACATCGCGAGCTTCAATCCTCCAATCTCGATGAAAATTTGCATACATGTTGAACAAAGGGCGTGGAAAAATATGCCGTAAGGTTGTATCCCCAAATTCACTATGAACATCCCCAGAGATGACGAATTTATGCACAGTTGAACACAAATGAAAGACTTGGAGCAGCACCGGTGGGTGCGCAATCTGTGTTATCAAATTCCCTCAAATTTCCCCGAGATTGGAATATTGGCGCTGCAGGGTACTTTAATAGCAACCTGCTGGTGTTGAAATTCCCGTAGATTCCCTCCGTTTCCCCTAAATGTCCCCGAGATTTTCATTTTGGTGTTGCAAGCTTGTTTGTTGCCAATGTGATAGTGTTGAAATTCCCGTAAATTCTCTAGACAGCCCGCGTTTGCTTTCATCGATAAGAAGGTCATGACATACTGGTGATAGGCCCAAGGGTGGATCGAATGTCAAATTTTGGATAAAAGTGTGCAAATCTCGAAAATGATACACCGTAGAGTAAAACGGACAAGTTTTAACCCCACCCCCTACTCCTTCCCCCTCCCCCCCCCCCCCCTCACCGACATTAGGAAAGCCTTACAGTACTCAACATGATGCTAGTTGGTGCAATCGTGATCATTTTTGGGACTCTTATCAACACCTGAGCATCATGCACAGAGCCTGCCTTGTGATGTAGCAGCCAGGATTCTTTGCTGTCGCCCTCAGAGGTCCTGGGTCGATTCCCGGTTCTTCCAAGAGATTTAATTCTAGTCTGAGAACTGTAGCGAACTACACTCAGCCTCGTGTGGCAGAACTGAGAATAGGTAGGTTCGACTCCCACCACACCCATACTGGAAGTGTCTTCCGCGGTTTTCCACTTCTAATCCAGGTGAATTCCAGAATGGTTCCTAACCTAAGGCCACGGCCGCTTTCTCCCCAATCCTCACCTAAATAACAAATACACACACCCATACAGCCATCACAATAACACATGTTATCAGACATAAACCCATATACCAGATGATTCAGCTGTCCCTAATAATATTGTTTTATGCAGCCCAGCTAACGTGTGTTGTTAGGAAGGTCGATATTTCTCTGCTTGCATCCCGTATGGTACTAATGCACTGGAAGCCCATCCCGCAAACGATAATGAACCCTTTTATTTTTCCCTCGCATTAGTCTGTAGTCACATGGAGGGAAAAATAATAGTGTTCAGTATCGTTTGCAGGATATGCTTGCAGTGCATTAGTACCATACGGGATGCAAGCAGAGAAATATCGACCTTCCTGATAACAACGCTAGCTAGGCTGCATAAAACAATATTCTCTAAATGCCAGTGTAGTTAAAAGGGACGTAAAACCAATAACATTCTTAAAACAATATTAATAGGGGCAGCTGATTCACCTGGTATACACTATACACGTAAGTACACGGAGCTAAATGACCACGATTTCTAAGCCATTTGTCGTCTATTGTCTCCTCATCACTACTAGTTCTTCGCCCCCATCACCTCGACTGTTTATTGAATATTCATAATAATAATCGTCATCCTCCTCCTAACCCACAACAAAGAACCAAACTGGCCGACTGCTAAGAACCAACATGGCCGACTACCCACCCTCTATCAGGAACCTTTGTTCACCTTTGCTCATAGCCAAGAACTGCTAAGAACCAACATGGCCGAACTCTCTCCTCCTCCCCACCTCAGCCACACTTGCCAGACCCCTTCCAAAACGGATTTTGTATTTTCCTTTAACCAAAAGCGATGTTACTTGTGATGAATTATCATTTTAAAGTCTTTAAGATGTATTTGCGTTTGTGTTATCTGTATGAATAGTTTTAAGAGTAAAATGTCATGAGCTGAATGGCATTGCAATAATTGCTATGTTCAGACCTATAAGTTAGTCCATAATCTACAGGAATTTCAACACCAACACGTTCCAACGAAGCCAGCTTCCAATGCCAATAAAGAAATTTCGCGGGAATCTGGGAGAATTTTAACTTTCACACGTTGGCAACAGACCACCCTGTAGTGCCGTTATTCAAATTTCAGGGAATTTAGGGGAGATGAAGGGGAATCCCAAAGCAGGTGCTGGAGTGGAAAAAAGGTGAAGGGGGGACGAAGAACAACCTGGAGAATGTGAGGTGGCAGCTGTGGGGAGATCCTGGAGAATCATCAAGGGAACAGCAGCGAACAGGATTCGATGGAGAACTCTAGTGTGTCCCCTATGCTCCACATCGGAGTAAAAGTTATTAAGTCAAGTAAGTAAAGGGGAATTTTACACCTCTTTAGGGATATTTCACATCCACACTTTGACAGTCCTCATGACGTCATGGAACCTTGCATGACGTTAAAACAATTCAACCATTCCCAGTGACGTCAGAACTGGTAATCATGGGAAACAGTTTTGATTACAAAGTGAGACAGTATCTACTCAGCCTACTGGGGACAGATACGCACACACACAGACAAACATACAATACATACAGACGGACATTTTAGACGTTCAGATCTCACAACGCTATTTTCATTTTTAGCCTATTTTCAATTTTGAAAAAATAGGCTTATGAGATCACCTTTTGTCCGTGTGTGGGTGCGTGTGTGTGTGTCCTAATAAATTCTAAACGGCTGGAGCGATTTCAATGGAACTCGGTAAGATCATAGCAACATTCTGGCCGACCTCGACCGTGTCCTTCAAATTTTATTGTGTCTCACCAATCCAACATGGCGGCTGTGCGAAATATTTCACCAGCATTCAGTATCTCCGAAACTATTACCGCCATCACGCTGAAATTTTGTACGGTGATAAAGGGAACTACTAGAAGTTCACATATGAGACTTACAAAAACCTGGTGAATAGCAACATGGCGGCCAAGCGAAGTTGAGACATTTAAATAGACTTTTCTCGTGATTTAACCATCCAAACGTAATGACATATGGTGCAACAAATGTTTATTCACATTGTAATACACTGGGGTCTAATTGAGTTCAATTGTTTACATAACCTCAAAATGGCGGCAGTGCGAAATATTTCACTGACATTCTATATCTCCGAAACTATTACAGACATCATCATGCAATTTTGTACGGTGATAAAGGGGACTGCTATAAGTTTATCTATATAATTTTCAAAAACCTGTAGAGTACAAATCGAACATGGCGGCCAAGCGAACTTGAAATACTTTAATAGACTTTTCTCGTGATTCAAGCGTCTGAGCGCAGTGAAATGTGGTACGGTAAATGATTATTCATATTGTAATGCACTGGCATCTAATTTAGTTCAATTGTTTACATAACCTCAAGATGGCGGCTGTGCGAATTTTAAAATATTTGTTTGTTTCTTGGGTCGTAATCATGCGATCGGAGTGAAAGTTTGAAAAATGAAGCTACGCAATAATTTTCCTTTAATGGTACATAACTCTATGGCCTATACATATAACAATCCAAAATGGAGAGCATTTGAAATATTTTGACGGTTCTCAATATCTATGAATCTATTATAGCAATCAAACTGAATTTTTTTTATGTTCATGGAGGCTATGAACTTAAGTTCGCCTATATGACTTTCAGTCTTCTGGTGAGCACAAATCCAACATGGCGGCGACGCGAAGTTTAAACATTTAAACGGACGTTTCTCTTAATTTTACCATCCGAGTGCAGTGAAACTCTGCACGTTAAATGCTTATACAAATGTTAATCCACTGGTATCTAATTTATTTCAATTGTTTTCATAACCACAAGATGGCAGCTGTGCAAAGTTTTAAAATCTCGTTTTTACTTCTTGTGTCCTAATCATGCTATTGAAGTCTGAATTCCACACGTACACAATAATCTTCATGTAATAGTACATAAATAAAAATCCAACCTGGCGGCCATCTGAAATATTTAGACGGTTCTCAATATCACAACAATCAAACCGAAATTTTTTACATTGATAGAGGCAATTAACATGAGTAGGATATATGAAAATAGGCTGTATAGTTCTTCACGGAACTACTTGTTTTTATTAATTTTATTTAGGCTAAAATGAATGAATAAATTAATTAACTAATTAATGTAAAACACTATTATATTTAATGGTTTTCCTGCGTTTACAAGTTTATGTTTCTTTAGAAGCTGATTCATACCGTAGACAGCTACAGTAAAACGGTAGTCCCACTAAACTAATTCCCGGTGTAACGTACAGTATTTGGTGCGGAATGTAAGTCGCAAATAAATTTCACCGCCAACAGAGGTTGAATTTAATTACTGAGGTCCGGGAGACGGGAGGAGGGGATGACAGCTCTTATTTACACCCACTACCACCACCAATCTTCCGCTACTAAGAACTTCAAAACGTGAGCTGTATGGTAACACTCCCTCTTACACTCTGAAAAACATATTCCCTACTTGAGAACTGATGTAATTGTACTTCAAAATTTCACAGAAGCATCTACCCACCGACGTAGCCGAGTGCGTTAGTCACGCCTCACGACTGCAATCAAGGGGCCTAACATCTAGGTTATCGGCCCCTAATGGTTTGGGTGATAGTGGAAGATGCGATGAGAATGATTCCTATAACTAATACTGACTACAAACTTACATACTAGAAGAAGAAATGGTTAGAAATGAAGAATAAGGCAAATAAAGGACAGGAAGAAAAGAAATGCCCTCAACACTCGAAGAATGAGGATTGAGGGATTTGGAAGGAAGGAGAGCCATGAAAGGCAGATAGGAAAGGGAGAGAGAAATGCCCGCCCCCAAGTCAGTGGAAAAAGGGGAAAAACGGACCCAGCTCAGGAATACCTCGGGATCGCCAACTCCCGAACTCACCAGCCGTGAGCCCCTGAGGGTGTAGCAATATCCAGGGTGCACCAGAAGTGCTGGGGCTACATACACCCTGCCTCTTTGAGGGCCTTGAGCAGAAGGCAGGAGATACCGGAAAAGAAGAACAAGAGGTCTGACCCCTCGAAGAATGAGGGATCAGGAAAGATGAGAGAAGGGCCAATTAAGGCGGTAAAGTGAAAGCCTCCCTAGGCCTCGCATACCGTAATACCGTCAGGGTCGGAAGAGAACAAGAGTTGACCAAGAGAGGCGATAGGAAAGAAGACGGATAGTAGCCCAGCACAAGTAAGGGAAAGGAATGCCAGACTCAGCTGGGGTCCCGTGGTCTCCAACCCACGTCTTACTGGATGTGAGTTTCTGTGGGGACGCGATGGGTAGTGTTTGTCTTGATTGCAGTGGCGGCTGGTGGTTTTAGGTAGATTTCATTAGAAATCTAACTATTGCAATGGGTCCCATGTTTCGACTTCCGGAAAATTTCGACATATCTTCGCGTTTCCCATCCCCCAGACCCCAAAACCACCGTCAGTTCAGAAGTTTATATATAATTTATGAATGTATCTTTATATATATAATTCTTCGACACGTGTGTATGTGACTGAACTCCTCCTAAACGACTGAACCGATTTTGATGGAATTTGGTATGTATATTAGTGTGGGTCCATGTATGGTTTAGATTCACAATCCGACCCGGTAGGTGGAATGAACACAATTTTAGAACCACAATTTACACACAATTTTAGAACCACAATATACAGTCAAAAACAGTCGTCATGGAAACCACTAGCCTTGGCCTTCGTGAAAGCTGATGTCTTTGGACGGTTTGAATCTGCACGTTAGAGCCACCTGGTCGCAACCTGTGGAACTTACCGCCATTACATACACTCCGCTCGTGGCGAAAAATTGTGTTTTATACCAAAGGTGGCAGTGATGTCGAATTCTACTGTTTGTCTCTGCACGTTAGAGCGTTTCAAAGTCCCGTATGCGTTTATATACCATTCATCCGATTGCCATGAAACTTGGGTGATATGTTTAGTGAGCTCCAGGGAAGGTGTTTGGCACAGTAAATCCATTTTACAATAGATAGCGCACGAATAGATTCAACAAATGAGCGACGACGCGCGAAGCGTTTCAAAAAGGCCCCGTATGCGTTCAAATACCATTCGTTCGATAGCAATGAAACTTGGGTGAGATGTTGTGTACACTCCAGGGAAGGCTTCTGGCTTAGTAAATCAATTTCACATTAGGTATCGCACGTCTAGATTCAACAAATGAGTGACGACGCGCTAAGTGTTTCAACAAAATCCCGTATAAGTTTATATTTCATTCATAGATTGAGATGAAACTTTGATGAGTTTTTGTGTACACTTAAGTGAAGGCTTCTAACTTAGTAATCCATTTCACAGGAGGTTGCGCACGAGTAGATTCAACAAATGAGCGGCGACGTGCGAAGCGTTTCAACAAAGTCCTGTATGCGTTCAAATACCATTCGTCCGATAGCGATGAAACTTGGGTGAGATGTTGTGTACACCCTACAGAAGGTTTCTGGCTTAATAAATCCATTTTACAATAGGTAGCTCACGAGTAGATTCAACAAATGAGCAACGACGCGCGAACTTTTAATCAAAGTCCCGTATGCGTTCACATACCATTCCTCCGATTGCAATGAAACTTGGGTGAGATGTTGTGTACACTTAGGTGAGGGTTTCTAACTTCGTAAATCCATTTCACAGGAGGTTTCGCACGAGTAGATTCAACAAATGAGCGACGACGCGCGAAGCGTTTCAGTAAGGTCCCGTATGCGTTCAAATACCATTCGTCCGATTACGATGAAACTTGGGTGAGATGTTGTGTACACCCTACGGAAGGTTTCTGGCTTAATAAATCCATTTTATAATAGGTAGCTCACGAGTATATTCAACAAATGTGTGACGGCACGCGAATCGTTTAAAGAAAATCACTTATGCGTTCATATGTCATTCATCCGATTCCAATGAAACATTGATGAGTTGTTGTGTACACGCCTGGGAAGATGTTCAACTCGGTAAATCCATTTTACAATATTGGTAGCGCACGAGTAGATTTAACAAATGAGTGACGACGTGCGAAGCGTTCCCACAAAATCATGTATGCGTTCATATACTATTCATCGATTGCGATGAAACATAGATGAGTTGTTGTGTACACTTACGTGAAGCTTTCTAACTTAGTAAATCCATTTCACAGTTGGTAGAGCGCGAGTAGATTCAACAAATGAGTGACAGCGCACGAATCATTTAAACCAAATCGAGTATGCGTTAAATGCCATTTATCGGTTTGCGATGAAACTTTGGAGAGTTGTTGTGCACGCTCCGACGAATGTTTCTAAATTAGTTAATTCAATTCACGATAGTTTAGAGGCAGTTAACAGAAATTGAAAAAAATATTTTTTATCCAAAAGCACTTCAAGAAACAAAGTTACAACACTTTCTCTGATTGGCAGGACAACGTCTGCCGGGTCAGCTTGTATATGTATATATGTATAGATATCAGTTTCTTGTGGACACGATAACTGCCGTAATTTTGCATCAATCACTTTGACTTTTTACATAATATGTATCCCCTTAAAATTTCGGTCGAGTTCGTTAATGGGCAAAATCGGTTAAAGGGGGTGAAAATGGGAGGCTTTTTTCTAAACATTGAAATATCGCTATAACTCTCTTAATATCTGAAATATTGAATCCATTCAAAGTTCATACTATGTGTCGGATAAGGCCCTAAAATTTATATCTGAAAAGTTTTTTGATAGCACCAACCATTGACCAAAGGGGTGGGAAAAAGTGGGTTTTTCGGGAAACATTAATCATATCTCTGTTAATAGGCACAATATCAAAACCGTACAAAATGGACAATATTCCTCCAATAATTACCTAAAACGTTTGTGTGAAAGAATTTTTGATATGACCCACTATTACGCCACGGGGCGAGCGAAATGATTTAAATTATAAGAAATTGCCAAGTGCCAAGAGAGGTTGCCATGACAACTTTACTTTTAATTGATGAGCCATCAGCAGTTGCTATGACAACGCCACTGCACGAGATCACATTCAGTTTTCCATCTGTCTGTGGGAAGCGACTTCGGTATCGGAACTGGTAGCATGCTGAACTTCTATGCCCAAGGTCGCGGGTTCAAACCCGGCTCAAGTCGTCGGATTTACTAAGAGCGCTAAAAAAAACCTGAGTATGCTTTCCTTCGGAGGGGAAGTTCCAACGTTCCTTGCGAGTTGATGGTTCCGGTGGCATCTAGTAGCCAAGTTCACAGCTAGGTGTCGTTGATGGTAGTATTTTTAATTATGTAGCCTATTTTAGGTAGATTTCATCATAAAGCTAACTATTGCAGAGGGTGCCATGTTTCAACTTGCGGAAAATTTCGACATATCTTCGCGTTTCACATCCCCCAGACCCCCAAACCCCCGTCAGTTCAAAAGTTTATATATATATATGTGTTTGTATATATATATATGTATATATATCAGTTTCTTGTGGACACGATAACTGCCGTAATTTTGCACCAATCACTTTGAATATTTTACATGACATGCATCTCCTTAAAATCTCGGTCGAGTTCGTTAATGGGCAAAATCGGTTAAAGGGGATGAAAATGGGGGGGCTTTTTTTCTCGAAAAATTGAAATATCGCTATAACTCTCTTAATACGTGAAAAATCGAATCCATTCAAAGTTCATAATATGTGTCGGATAAGTGCCAAAAATTTATGTTTGAAAAGTTTTTGATAGAACCAAACATTGACCAAAGGGGTGGAAAAAAGTGGGTTTTTCGGGAAACATTAATCATATATCTCTTAATAGGCACAACATCAAAACCGTACAGAATGGAAAATATTCCCCTAATAATTACCTGAAACTTTGTCTGAAGGAATTTTTGATCTGACCCACCATTACGCTAAGGGATGAGAAAAATGATTTCGGAATTAAAGAAAATGCCAAGTGCCATCAGAGGTTACCATGACAACGCTTCTAAATTGATGAGGGATGAGCTATCAGAGGTTGCCAAAATAACGCCATAGCACGAGATCACATTCATTTTTTCGTCTGACTCTGTGGGAAGCGGCTAACTGGTAGCATGCTGAACTTATATGCCCAAGGTCGCTGGTTCAAAGCCGGCCAAAGTCGTCGGATTTTCTAAGAGCGCTAAAAATTCCTCAGCATGCTTTCCTTTGGAGGGGAAGTTCCAACGTTCGTTGCAAGTTGCTGGTTGCGGTGGCATCTAGTAGCCAAGTTCACAGCTAGGTGTCGTTGACTTTAGTATATGGTACAAAATTAGGAACTACTACTTAAAATTGACCGTCTGCATACCTTACCTGAATTACAGACTAATACAGTCATCACTATTATTAACACCGTTTATCAGATTCTACACACACCCAATGTACACGGGGTTACATGACCACGTTGTCGCATTCCCTAAAAGAAGAACCAACAAAAATGTCTGCGGGAGATAAAATTTTGCGTGAAGAAGTAAGTAACAGACTGTCAGATAGTTACATATCAGTTCCAAACCTTGCATAAGGACAGTGTGATCACAAGTATAACAAGTAGTTCCGTGAAGAACTATACAGCCTATTTTCATATATCCTGCTCATGTTAATACCTCTATCAACATACAAAATTTCAGTTTAATTGCTGTAACAGATTCGTAAATATTGAGAACCGTCTAAATATTTCAGATGGTCGCCAGGTTGGATTTTTATTTTGTATTATTATATTAAGATTATTGTGTACGTGTGGTATTCAAACTTCAATCGCATGATTAGAACACAAGAAGTAAAAACGAGATTTTAAAATTACGCACAGCAGCCATCTTGTGATTATGCAAACAATTGAAATAAATTAGATGCCAGTGGATCAACATTTGTGTAAGCATTTATCGTGCAACGTTTCACGGCACTCGGACAGTTAATTCGCGAGAAACGTCCATTTAAATATTTATACTTCGCGTCGCCGCCATGTTGGATTCGTGCTCACCAGGTTACTGAAAGTCCCATAGGTGAACATATGTTCATAGTCTCTATGAACATAAAAATTTCAGTTTGGTTGCTGTAAAAGATTCATTGATATTGAGAACCGTCTAAATATTTCGGAAGCTCGCCATTTAGGATTGTTATATGTATAGGCCATAGAGTTATGTACCATTCAAGGACACTTATTGCCTAGGTTCATTATTCAAACTTTCACTTCGATCGCATGATTACGACACAAGAAATAAAAACTTAATTTTAAAATTTCGCACAGCCGCCATCTTGAGGTTATGTAAACAATTGAATTAAATTAGATGGCAGTACATTACAATCTGCAATATCATTTACTATACCACATTTCACTGCACTCAGAGAGTTAACTCACGAGAAAAGTCTATTAAAATATTTCAAATTTGCTTGGTCGCCATGTTCGTTTTGTAGTTTACAGTTTTATGAATTATACATAGGTAAACTTGAATTAGTATCCTTTATCACCGTACAAAATTGCAGGGTGATATTTGTAATAGTTTCGGAGATATTGAATGTCAGTGAAATATTTCGCACAGCCGCCATTTTGAGGTTATGTAAACAATTGAACTAAATTAGACTCCAGTGCATTGCAATGTGTATAAACATTTGCTGTACCAAGTTTCATCACGTTTGGATAGTTAAATCGCGGGAAAAGTCTTTTTAAAAGTCTCAACTTCGCTTGGCCGCCATGTTGGTTTTGTAGTCACCAGGTTTTTGAAAGTCTCATAGGTGAACTTCTAGTAGTGCCCTTTAATACCGTACAGAATTTCAGGGCAATATCGGTAATAGCTTCGGAGATATTGAATGCTAGTGAAATATTTCGCACAGCCGCCATGTTGGATTGGTGAGACGTAACAAAATTTGAAGGGCACGGTCGAGGACGCCGGGAATAGTTCTATGAACTTACCGAGTTTCACTGAAATCGCTCCAGCCGTTTAGATTTTATTAGGGGGGGACACACACGCATCACACCACACACACACACACACACACACACGCACACACACACGGACAAAAGGTGATCTCATAAGCCTATTATTTCAAATTTGAAAATAGGCTAAAAATGAACCCCAAATGACAAGAAGGTTACCATCCCCATAAGACAATAAAATGATAAAAATATGCATACAAAAACGAAAAAAAAAGTTAATTAACCTCCAAATGTAAAATACTTTCTTGCAATAAATGAGGTCTGATCCTCCTACGAAAACCTGTATATTTTGCCTATTATAGCCTATCCCCTAGTTTGCCTGGTGAAATCTACCTCCGCCTTCCGGCGTGCCGAGAGGAATTTTTTCTTTCTTGGGTGTTGCACTTCATTCCAGGGTGTATGTTATTACTGCCGGCCCCGTGATGTTGGGGTAGCGCGCCGGCCTCTCACCCAGAGGACCCGGGTTCAATTCCCGGCTCCATCAGGAGTTTAGAAACTGACGTGAGGGCAGAAACGGGGTGCACTCAGTCTCGTGAGGACAATTGAGTAACTGTCTGACAGTGAAGCAGCACCCCGGTTACGAAACCCAAGATTAACGATCTAAGGGACCCGATGTGCTGACCACGCGTCACCCCACAATCTGCAGGCCTAATGGCTGGTATTCGGGGCGCCCACCCGAATGTTCTGATGATTTTGTGGTCATTCATCACTTGAGTGATATCATTAATTGGTATTTGTTGTTGTTTTTGTTGTTGTTGTTGTACTTAGGCTGTAGTGCCAGGGTTTATTTATTTATAGGTTTTTATTTTATTATTATTGCTATTATTATAATAGTTATTAATGTAAAATGTTGTTCATTATCGGGTGCAGTAGTGTTCAGTTCTAATTTTATAGCACAGTTTTATATATTTAGCGTATGGCTTTTAGTGCTGGGAGTATCCGAGGACATGTTCGGCTCACCAGAAGCTGTGGCTGCTTCAAGCTACAAGTTCCGTTTAATTTCAAGTAGTTCCAACTTTCGCTACCATATGTCACTGACACCAAGTGGTGAACGTTGGAACTTTGATAGAAACTTAGCACAGTAATTTACCACAATGAAGTGTATCTCTTTAGGCAAATAAGAATGCTGTGATATTCATTTGGTTTTTGTTGTTGCTAATTCATTTCAGAGGCTATGGACATCTTGCTCATCATCCCCTTGTAGTTGGGTGTGAGTTCACTTTGTCTGATAGTTTCTGTGGTGACTGTAGTAAACTTAAGTGCGTTTGTGTAGCTCTAATTACTCGGATCAGGGATGTGGTAGGTACCCCTGGACTTGAAACAAGGTACTATTCCGGCATTTTCCTGGACAGAGTGTGGGGGTAACCCAAGGTAAAACCTCATGATAGCCGCTGTCAGTGCCAGGATTCGAACCTCCAATCTCCGGACTTGCTGCAGCTTTGCATCACAGGTCGTGGTGAGAGATTGAATGCGCTCGGTTACGCCACGAGGTACAATATGTGTTATTCAACAGAGTGAGAAAGAACAGGAAGTATTGTACAGTATAATTGGGGGGTCAGTTGAGAAGCTAGGATTACTCTCGCTCAACGCCCCTCCTACTTCATTGCATCCGCCAAGCAACGACCAGCTGACCTGCTAGGAAAGGACAGTCTCCGTCTAGCATTTGTAACATACCAGTCACTGTAGAAATCTGGTCGGTGCTCGAGTCGTGCAACGTCCAGTCAAGTTCAAATTAGTATTGATTTTCTTGAGTCAATTAAGAAGAGAGCTACCATTTCTAAGCCACATAATTTGAAAATTAAATAAAATTCGTAAATATTATCATTCAAAGATTTTAATATTCCCCTGAGAACAATCTGGTTATTGTGAAACACTGGGACATTATAACCGGCCGTCACTGCTTGATTGTGCATTTTCAGCGGGATTTTACCCACTCTTTTCATGTAAATGCTGGGATTGTATTTTGATTCAAGTTCTGGAACACATTTTCCGTCCGTTGTTGTTGTTGTTGCCATTAGGGGCTTGTACATCGTGTACTAGTGTGAGTGTTTACAATTAGTTTGATAACTTGTGTTAATATGGCGTCTGTAGTAGTGTGTGTAATTGTAGATTGAGGTAGAAATATGGAAGGAGGTTGTCGTGACCTTAAGTTAGGAACCATCCGTCCATTCAACTGGATAAGAATTAAGAAACCACGGAAAACCACTTCTGAGAGGGATGAAGTGAGAAAGATTTACCCAAGTGCAATGAAACTTGGAACAGCGAATCAATATTCTGAGCCTGATGTAGAGATATGTACCGATGTTCAGTTGTTTTAAAATTGTAAAACCTGTTATAAGCCTACTTTCGATTTTTGCAAAAAATGAAAGTAGACTTATGAGATCTACACGGGCCAAAAGTGTGTGTGTGTGTGAGTGTGTATATCTGTTCCCCCACTCCCCTCCCTATCAATTCATACACGACGAAACCGAATTGAACTAAATTCGGTACAGAGGTAGCACTAGCAAAGGACACCTCACTGTCATGTTTTATATCGCCGCCATCTTGATGGCCCCGCAAAAGTTCAAAGTTTATATCACATTACGACTAATCTAATCTACTAATGCCAATCTACTAATCTAATCATCTGATCTCTACCAAAGTTTGCAACTATATACCTTCATGTAAAAAGCGTCTTTTGCCCAATAGTTTGAATATGGCGGCCGTGTATGTGTGCAAACTGATCCCCCATATCAATTCAAACACGACAGAATCAAATCAAACCAACTTTAGTACAGAGGTAGCACTAATTCAGTGTTATGTTTTATATCGACGCCATCTTGACCGAAACGGAATAGTGGCAAATCAAAAGTTCTAAGCTTAAATCTAATTACGAGTAACCTAATCATCCTATCTCTACCAAATTTTGCAAAAATATACCTTAATGTGGGAAACGTATTTTGCCCAAACTACAAATGCATCAGCCGAATAGTTTTAAGATGGCGGATGTATGATTCAAGCAATTATTATAGCCTAAGCGTAACTTACGATTCAACGAGGCCCTGCCTAATTAAATCCGCTTATTGTACAGAGGGTGGTTTAAACTGTCCTCAAGGAGGTGACAGGTAGGATATTAACATTTTATAATAGAATATTATTCCGTAGTAGTGACTAACAGTTCAGGCTGACCGTGCCGTATCGTACTGGGACGTGCCGCCCCGTTGAATCAAAATGGGCGCTATTGTTTCCTTGCTAGTCCATATGTCAGTAGATTTATATGCATTTAGGAATGTACTAAACAAAATAACACAAATTCAGTATCAAATGGTTTATAAAAAACGCAGAATACTTTAATGAAATCGTTATTTCCAAGACAGAATATGCTAGTTATACTAAACCATTTGTTAACGTAAAACCAACAATGGAGATATGTAGCTGCGGGCTCTTAACTTGAAGGTTCGTTGATCGAATCCAAGCGGGTTCAAATCTTTTTACTTGATTTGATTTGTATTTATTGATTTATAACTACTTATACATTGTGCGGTTTGAAGCCATTTTTTCAGTGTTGCCTAAGTAAACAAAAGTTTGGTGCTTTTATTAATCTCATGTAGTTTATTTCAGGATTAGGGCATATTATTATTCGTTGTCCTTGAACTGCGGTACTGACTGTTGTTGTTGTTGTTGTTGAGTTTTTACGGGCTTTCTGGCATCATGGTCATGTAGCCCCGTGTACGTGGGTGAGTAGAATTTGTCTGATAAACTGTGTCACTGTAATGTCTGTACTAGTTTGTGCACTTTTATACGAGGAAGTATTTGGGTAGGAAGCTGTTGTTGTTGTTTTTGTTCCATTTAAGAGACTTGGACATCATGGTGATTTAGCCCCGTGTACTTGGGGGATAACCTGTGTTATTGTGACGGCTGCATTAGTGTGTGTATTTATAATTCAGGTGAGGATTCAATCAATCAACGTATAATATAGCACGTTATATTTCAACAAGCTACTACAACCAAAATTCAATTATACTCCTTGAAAATGACAAAGAGTTATAACTATTGCGCCCGTTGACGCATGTTTGCTCAGATAACAGAGACTAAAACTTATGCTGGAATGTAACTGAACATACCCTGCGAGCGGCGGGAAGAAGCTCATGCAATATCGCTTATGATCATATTTTTATATATTTTTGGATATTCCAAAAATCAATTATAATTATAACCAAGTAATTCTGCATATTTGAAGTACAGCATACTTCGTAAATCAATGAAACTATCAATTTACGCGGCTAGCTTATATCCTAAGAGCACGCCATATTTGGTAACACCAGTTCCTATGTGTCTTTGGATGAGGCAACATCGATGTGCATGTTGGAGCACAAGTGAAAGTACGTCCGTGAAGGGAAACCATGTGGCACGAAAAATCAGGGGATATTTTTCTCATGGATAGCCATCAAGGCATTATTTAACAATTTAAAGATTGGAGACATTCATCATTACATAAACTGTAAATATTTTCATTCTACGAGGTGAAATGATGGACTTGTGTAAAGCAAACTTTATGACCGCATGGTCACACACACACACACACACACACACACACTTCAGTGTTACATGAACTGTGTAATTAATTAACTGTACAAAATCTACGAGTACAATCTTTATTTGCCGGATGGGCAGTATTTTTGGTTTAATATTTTATGTTAATATTTTCTGTAAATATCAGTGCAAAAGTCACGAGTGAGTGTCGCACAAGCGATAAGACTAGAGCCAATGGCGGAGTGAAAATGGGCAATTTTTACCGCATATTAGCTTCAGTGCGCGCAAGTTTTCGTTAATTATGTGCTACGTTATTACCAACCCTAAAATTACAATCATGCTAAACCGTCAGGTCTTAAAATACAACCCCAACCACGCGATGGCATGTGATTTCTAAATCATGCGTGGGGAATGAGCAGCGGAAGATGTCCAAATACAATGAGAAGATAATCTAAAGTCATGCACGAGACCGCATATAACATCTCATGGCGGGTCTCGAACCAAGTGACGCTGCATCTGTAAGTCAGATCAAGTATTTGTAGCGTATTGTAATGAGTTGGAAACAGTAGATTAGTTTAATTTGGTTTCCTTTATTTAAGTGCACAATGCAGGTAGTTAATTATAAGACGCGTGTGGAAAGTAATAGTTTTATTAAACATTTATAGACGCCAGGAAGGCTGGATTTTCAATGCACATTTCGTATCATTTCAAAAAAGTTATTATCAACTTTTATTTTTTCAAGCTGATGACAAATAAACTAGTTTGGCAGATGTTAAATCGAGGCTAAGGTTACGAGCCAAACCCACTACACAGCACACTCGAATCCAGGCAATGCATCAGTATTTTGTTTAGAAGGCTGTGAGATTCTTAATATTACTACAAGTGGAATGCAGAGTTCCGTTATTCACATTTCTTGGCTAGATCAATACTTGAAAACAGGTTTATTTCCTTAAGAGAAGCCAGACAGGCAATGAATGCAACTGTATTTCGTAACCAAATGAACACAGGTTCGATCTTATTCAGGGAAGAGGCGATTCTATAAATGCTCACACACACTTTTAGCTTGTATCAGAAGCCTTCATGTTTATTTTAAACGTTGTCAGGATGTGTTTTCTGTACACATAATCTTTATTACCAGCACTTCAAACGTGTATCAATTAGGAATAGACACTTTTGAAAATTAACGTTATGAGAGTATCATATGAGTCGTGACGGTGGATTAATACCTCCGACATTGTTATTGTGGTTATACCGGTGGTAATGAACTATTTGAAGTCGTACCAAACCGAGGGCGCCTGGATCAATGAATCCGAAATAAGAGTAAAGTAATTGGTGAGGACACAGGATGTCTAATAATTATGAAGTAATTGGTGAAGACACAGGGTGTCTAGTAAACTATTAAACTATTGAGTTATGTTTGCTTAAGTTGGATACACAGGTTACCTAAATACACTGAACGCTTTTAAAGGTCCATAAACTGAACAACAATACTGTCAGGGATGAATAATTGTGTGAAGCTTTAATAATCAAAAATAGGGTTTTGAAAACTAACGAATCTTATAATACCCCCTGAGTCTAAATAAAATTTCTAAACATTAAAAATAAACTATTTTCTAGACCAAATGTTAACACTTAGATATTTTTAAGCTGTTTTAGATACATTTTGATACATTTTCACATGAATAGTCGACAACTAATTGGTGATGTGATAACAGAAGCACACACATCAGATTAGTAGCAATATGAGTCGATGTAATTGTTTAATTACTATCGCATTTGCAGGCTTTCCTATATTTTTCTACTTTCTTAACACTTTGACACTATGACCTTTTGTTGCAAACAGTAACCAATCGAGTACGCAGGCAGTGCCAATTGCACAACCATAGGAGTGCTGAATTATTGTATGCATTTGTGTTGTATTAGCATAGTTTTTTTTATTTATTCAGCAACATTGTGCACATAGCTTGATTTTCTAAGTAATAAACGCATCTCGTTTATTAATTAATGATGTTTAGGACTTGCTAAACACTTAACTCTAAAGATAAATGCTAGAGATGGCACCATCATGGCATAGGACAAATTTTCCCCTTGCTACTAAATGTAAATGTTCTAGTATTTGTAAACAAGTAAATGTCTTGCTTTGCTGTAGATTCTTTTGATGTTTGATCCTCCCGTAGTCATTTCGATGTAATTGCTTAGGGCCGATCTTACGTGCCATTCTCTTAGCTTGTTCATTTTAGTCGAATTTTGTATTAGGACCATGAGAGTAATTTAGATCTTGTTTAGGACTTTTTTATATTTTCTTTCAGGGCAGAATAGTATCGGACTAGCCGTTTTGCAACTCTCATGCTAGGCTAGGGATCTATTCTGAATAAAATTTATTTGTGATTTTAACATAAGACTGACCTCTCTTTTCTTGTTTAGTTTTGTTATCGAATCATTCCTCTGAGCTGGTTAAAGATCGAACCTCACTAATTCCCGACACCCCCGAGTGCAGACTTTGTGCTACACCAGCCTATGAATGTATCGTCCCCTATACTTGTGTGTTAACTGGAAAAGGGTCTCGGAAGGGTCATTTGAAACCGGTGGCTCCCCGAAACATTCGGCCAGCGGGCACATATAGTACGTTGGCGCCGAACATGGTTGGAATCGAAACTTGTGTTCGATTTCCATGATTCGTTTGTTTTTGTGGGTTTTATTTTGATAGAAAATCCAACAGATTAGTAACGAATCGAGATTTCGTACTAGTGTTTTGGAAGGCTACATGGCATTCTTATTCCAGAATTAAGACCATGAGGCTAGGTAACATTTATTAATGATAATAAGTTGAGGATTTGATTTGTAGTTATCCTAGTCTTGAGTAAATGTAAGTTTGTTCGCTGTCTTGATGTCATTTACTTTTTACCAGAGGTTCAGCTGTTATCATCGAATAAATTTATGAAGGAATGGATTTTCTACTGTTTTCCAACTCAAACCATTTTTAAGGCATATGAAGTTATTAGTTCCCCGTATTTCTCCGATTGAAGATATTATGTCTGCGCAAGAGACGGCCGGGTTGTTGGAAAACTTGCCTGCCCTACTGCACAATTTTCAGGTGTCGATGGACAATTTGACACGAAATAACAATGATCTCAGGGCTGATATAACCAATGTTGGGACAGATATGGCACAAAACAATGAAACTTTGAGGGCAGATATGGTACAAAACAATGAAACTTTGAGGGCAGACATGAATGAGAACAGTAACACTGCTACAGCTACTCTGTTACAAACTAGTAACAACATTACTACCAATATTAGGGCTGACATGGCACAGTTAAACACTAAAATTAGGGCAGATATGGCACAGAATGTAGTTGAAGTGCAAGAGGACATTGCCAAAGTTAAAGACGAATTTACTATTACAATCAATAAGGTTAGTGATGATTTGCGTGCAGAGATGGAAACTTATCGCACGGAATATCAAGCACACTTAGAGGGAATAAAACAGGAGATACGCACGAATAGATCTGAAATAAATCAAAAACTCGAAAACGTTCAGGCGGAGATGAACGATAACATCGAATCAGTTAGGAATGAAGTCGCTAATGCAAAAGAAGTTGTTAGTACTAGAATTAATACCGTGGAACAGCGCATGGAAGAAGTTAACACGTACGTTAGTGTGTTAAAAGCTGATGTGGCTATAGTTAACGCTGGATTAAGACTAACACGAGGCATAGCAGTTGCCGTACACATAAACACTAAGCGTGTAGCAAGCAAGGTAGAGAAAGTGGAGGATGAAGTCAGCAAAATAAAACATGACTTAGCTACAGACATTGAAGCGATTCGAGAGGAAACTCGTGAAAACACTCATAGATCCAACCAATATGTAGCAAAAACACTAGATGTATACCTTGAGGAACAGGATGGAAAACTGAAAGAATTCGATAATCGCATAGAAGGAAAAAATTGAGCGGATAGAATTACAGATGAATGCTATAATTAACAAGCAACCTGAGAAAGTGTTAGAATACGCCGAACTGGATGAACGCATCAATCGTCTATTAAAACCTAATAGAGAGGGTGTACCATCTACAAGCTCTGCGACCAACATAGCTAAACCGATTGTTCCAATGGAAAACCAAGGTTATAATCCATTTAGAACAACATCACAATTTGTGACACCGAATGCTAACATAACGCCGAATTATGGGCTGACAACTAACTTTAATGTCACGCCGAACTATGGTCAAACTCAGTACTCGAATATTGTGTATTTGAGAAGCCATGAAGATCGACCGGCTAAATTCAATAATTCCAATTCCGTTACACCGGTAGATATTCTGAGAAATTTGGAGTCATATATGAGAGAAACTATGGTAACTCCAGACAGGGAGTTACGAACTGTCGAAAAATACCTAGAGAACAGCCCGTTAACCTGGTTCAAGGCATTCAGATACTCATTCCAGAACTATCAGGAATTTAAAGAAGCATTCCTTAAGACTTATTGGTCTATGGAACGACAACAAAATATAAGGGTGGACATGTACAATAAGAGGTACGCTAGTACTCAAACAACCAAGTACGCTACCTACTTCGCAAGTCAACTTTCGAAACTGCAAAGTTTGGAACCCCCTTTGTCCGAATTAGAACTTGTCCTAACCATTAGAAGACAATACCCTATGGAAGTACAAAGGTTACTCATAGCGTCAGATGCAAATACATTCATGAAATGTGACGAAGTTCTTAGAAAGCTGGAGAGCAGCCACGAACAATTAGCACCTACACCTAGACACAGGAGCACACATGATGTAAATATAACTTCAGTGGACAGGACTAGTCAGACTGTACAACCTACAGAAAATCGTCGAACAAACAATCGTCAAAATCACGAGGGACCGGATAGAAGGAGAGATTTCCGTGATTACCGTAAAGACAATACACCTTATGCAAGGAGTCGTCGATTTGACACAATCAACAAAAATTACCAGAACACTTATCAAAATAGAGCCAACAATTACAACAACAATCGTCGTAGTAGCAACAATAATAACAACAACAACAATAATTACAACCGTGGTTACAGAAGACAGCCACGTGATCGTGATGATCGAAATAACCGATTCACCGACAATCCCAGGAGAGATTATAGATACAGTGGCGGTTACCGAAGAGAAAATGACTCTCGTTTCCAATACGACAATGATTGGCAAGGTAAGGCTAATGAAAGTCGCCAATACATTCAGGAACGGAGAAGAAGAAATGGAGAAGGCGAAGAATCAGACAGAAGAAGAGATGGAAGTAACAAATGTCGTGAGAATAACAGGAAAGTTACGACAGCTGATGTTCACAACATTGATATTGAACCAGCAGCTGAAGACAATCGCATGAGTGATGAAGAATACCACAGGATCACTGACAGAATGGATCGTGCACGAAGTCAAACCAAGGAATGGTAAATGGATGAAATAAAAATTGACTTCCACAATTTTTATTTACTTGACGTGGAGATGTATGCGCCCGTTGTCGCATGTTTGCTCAGATAACAGAGACTAACACTTATGCTGGAATGTAACTGAACATACCCTGCGAGCGGCGGGAAGAAGCTCAAGCAATATCGCTTATGATCATATTTTTATATATTTTGGACATTCCAAAAGTCAGTTATAATTATAACCAAGTAATTCTGCATATTTGAAGTACAGCATACTTCGTAAATCAATGAAACTATCAATTTACAAGGCTAGCTCATATCCTAAGAGCACGCCATATTTGGTAACAGCAGTTCCTATTTGTCTTTGGATGAGGCAACATCGATGTGCATGTTGGAGCACAAGTGAAAGTACGTCAGTGAAGGGAAACCATTTGGCACGAAAAATCAGTGGATATTTTTCTCATGGATAGCCATCATGGCATTATTTAACAATTTAAAGATTGGAGACATTCATCATTACATAAACTGTGAAATATTTTCATTCTACGAGGTGAAATGATGGACTTGTGTAAAGCAAACTTTATGACCGCATGGTCACACACACACACTTCAGTGTTACATAAACTGTGTAATTAATTAAGTGTACAAAATCTACGAGTACAATCTTAATTTCCCGGATGGGCAGTATTTTTGGTTTAATATTTTATGTTAATATTTTCTGTAAATATCAGTGCAAAAGTCACGAGTGAGTGTCGCACAAGCGACAAGACTAGAGCCAGTGGCGGAGTGAAAATGGGCCTTTTATTACCGCATATTAGCTTCAGTGCGCGCAAGTTTTCGTTAATTATGTGCTACGTTATTACCAACGCTAACATTACAATCATGCTAAACCGTCAGGTCTTAAAATACAACCCCAACCATGCGATGGCATGTGATTTCTAAATCATGCGTGGGGAATGAGCAGCGGAAGATGTCCAAATACAATGAGAAGATAGTCTAAAGCCACGCACGAGACCGCATATAACATCTCATGGCGGGTCTCGAACCAAGTGACGCTGCATCAGTAAGTCAGATCAAGTATTTGTAGCGTATTGTAATGAGTTGGAAACAGTAGATTAGTTTAATTTGGTTTCATTTATTTAAGTGCACAACGCTGGTAGTTAATTATAAGACGCGTGTGGAAAGTAATAGTTTTATTAAACATTTATAGACGACAGGAAGGCTGGATTTTCAATGCACATTTCGTATCATTTCAAAAAAGTTATTATCAACTTTTATTTTGTCAAGCTGATGACAAATAAACTAGTTTGGCAGATGTTAAATCGAGGCTAAGGTTACGAGCCAAACCCACTACACAGCACACTCGAATCTAGGCAATGCATCAGTATTTTCTTTAGAAGGCTGTGAGATTCTTAATATTACTACAAGTGGAATGCAGAGTTCCGTTATTCACATTTATTGGCTAGATCAATACTTGAAAACAAGTTTATTTCCTTAAGAGAAGCCAGACAGGCAATGAATGCAACTGTATTTCGTAACCAAATGAACGCAGGTTCGACCTTATTCAGGGAAGAGGCAATTTTATAAATGCTCACACACACTTTTAGCTTGTATCAGAAGCCTTCATGTTTATTTAAAACGTTGTCAGGATGTGTTTTCTGTACACATAATCTTTATTACCAGCACTTCAAACGTGTATCAATTAGGAATCGACACTTTTGTAAATTAAAGTTATGAGAGTATCATATGAGTCGTGACGGTGGATTAATACCTCCGACATTGTTATTGTGGTTATACCGGTGGTAATGAACTATTTGAAGTCGTACCAAACCGAGGGCGCCTGGATCAATGAATCCGAAATAAGAGTAAAGTAATTGGTGAGGACACAGGATGTCTAATAATTATGAAGTAATTGGTGAAGACACAGGGTGTCTAGTAAACTATTAAACTATTGAGTTATTTTTGCTTAAGTTGGATACACACGTTACCTAAATACACTGAACGCTTTTAAAGGTCCATAAACTGAACAACAATACTGTCAGGGATAAATAATTGTGTGAAGCTTTAATAATCAAAAATAGGGTTTTGAAAACGAACGAATCTTATAATTCTCCCTGAGTCTAAATAAAATGTCTAAACATTAAAAATAAACTATTTTCTGGACCAAATGTTAACACTTAGATATTGTTAAGCTGTTTTAGATACATTTTGATACATTTTCACATGAATAGTCGACAACTAATTGGTGATGTGATAACAGAAGCACACACATCAGATTAGTAGCAATATGAGTCGATGTAATTGTTTAATTACTATCGCATTTGCAGGCTTTCCTATATTTTTCTACTTTCTTAACACTTTGACACTATGACCGTTTGTTACAAACAGTAACAAATCAAGTACGCAGGCAGTGCCAATTGCACAACCATAGGAGTGCTGAATTATTGTATGCATTTGTATTGTATTAGCATAGTTGTTTTACTTATTCAGCAACATTTTGCACATAGCTTGATTTTCTAAGTAATAAACGCATCTCGTTTATTAATTAATGATATTTAGGACTAGCTAAACACTTAACTCTAAAGATAAATATTAGAGATGGCACCATCATGGCATAGGACAAATTTTCCCCTTGCTACTAAATGTAAATGTTCTAGTATTTGTAAACAAGTAAATGTCTTGCTTTGCTGTAGATTCTTTTGATGTTTGATCCTCCCGTAGTCATTTCGATGTAATTGCTTAGGGCCGATCTTACGTGCCATTCTCTTAGCTTGTTCATTTTAGTCGAATTTTGTATTAGGACCATGAGAGTAATTTAGATCTTGTTTAGGACTTTTTTATATTTTCTTTCAGGGCAGAATAGTATCGGACTAGCCGTTTTGCAACTCTCATGCTAGGCTAGGGATCTATTCTGAATAAAATTTATTTGTGATTTTAACATAAGACTGACCTCTCTTTTCTTGTTTAGTTTTGTTATCGAATCATTCCTCTGAGCTGGTTAAAGATCGAACCTCACTAATTCCCGACACCCCCGAGTGAAGACTTTGCGCTACACCAGCCTATGAATGTATCGTCCCCTAAACTTGTGTGTTACCTGGAAGAGGGTCTCGGAAGGGTCATTTGAAACCGGTGGCTCCCCGAAACCTTCGGCCAGCGGGCACACTATACCCATGCATTTGGGAGAAAGCAGGCTACATGTTATTTACTGAACATCGTGTTTTATTTCTCGGTGATTGAAAAGTTGATTCGTGTACCGGGTCATGATAACAATTATATTCTAATGGCAGTAAATTCTGTAGTTTACATTTCTTAAATCATAGAAATCGTGCATTTGACTTTTCTTAAAATAAACTCTCGTGACTCGTGACAGAACGATGTCATCTCGCGGAAGGAATCTTAATAACCGATATTGAACGTTAACCACATTCTAGCACACAACTTCTCAATGTATTGGTGTTGGTGAAGACATAGGTCGTGAATCAAAGGCTGTGTAGTATTCATCACATGGAAAATCCTTTTAATAGACAGGAGAGTTTTAATAGAAAATAATCAATGGGATATATGAAAATGAGCTCTTTATTTCCTTACAAAACTACATGTCATTATTATTTTGGGAGTTGAACGCGTGAAGTTTATGGACCAGTAGATCCTTTGAAAAAACTTCCTATAATTTTTGTGTTCAAAGATACGAGACATACAACTACAGTAACTCAAGTTGATCAACTTAATGTTTGTTTCCAGTAATATGTTAGATTTTACAAAATTAAATTAGTGTTCATTTGCATTGTAGGCATTTTTACTTTTATTTTCATATTATATGTGTTTTGAAAATTATAAGTTGAGAATATACGGTGTAATACATGAATATTTGATGAAATAATTATAGACTATCATTAAGCAATACCAGGTGAATCAGCTGCTCCTAATGATATAGTTTTATGCAGCCCAACTAACGAATCTCGTCAGGAAATTCGATATTTCTCAGCTGAATATCATATGGTACTAATGCCCTGCGAGTATATCCCAGAAACGATACTCAATACTATTATTTTTCCCTTGTATTAGTCTGCAGTCACATTGAGGGAAAAATAATAGTGTTCAGTATCGTTTGCAGGATATACTGAACCCATGTACCATTGGCTCAAGGGGGTCGAATCCATGTATTTTTGTAAAAGGAAGGAAGGAAATATACAGTCTTCAGAGGAACATAGAAATATTTCATGCAAGGATGCTAGCATAACGTTGTGTAAGAAGCTGGACCCAGGTGGCCAGGAAATGAGATCATGCCTGACTCATTGATAAGGAGCCGGTCACGAATATAAATAGAAGGAGTGGAAAGTTCCAGGCGTATGAGAGAGAGCACGTTTCGGAAACCGCCCTTACCTTGCATTAAAACGGCAACAGCGCAACTGTGCCAGAAGAAGAATAATTAAATTTAACCCATTTGCAAGAATAAAAGTAAGTAAATAAATACAGCATTTTGAATCATTTCGGATTAGAGATTTTTGTGTGGAGAAAAAGCTTTTAATAATTGCCCAGGAGAGAAGTGCAAACGTAGCATACGTCATTGGGGGTTTACTGAGATCCGAGGAGTGGGGAAGTAAAAATCAACAGCAACACCCACACAGCTGAAGACTAAAAATTATTTAATATCTCAGAAATGCACGATCGATTTTCATGTGCAGTGAGGTCATTTTACGTTTAGAAAACGAGCTTTCTGGAGATATAATTTTTATAAATGTGCGACAATTATTTCAAAATTTGGTCACGAAAAAGACGAGGATTTTATCTTTTTTTGACTAAATAGTATAAAGGTCCAGGCCAAGCCAGACCAATCGTGCAGTTCACGACAGACTCCTTGAGGGGAGATGCTACATCACATCATGCAGACTTCGAGCATCCCTTGAGGGGAAACGCTGTATCACACCGTATAAACAGTAGCCGACAGCCAGAGGACGTCGCTGTATCGACAACCAACGTGCATCCGTAAGGAGTGGCCGATAAGTATTATCAAAGTATCGCCGTGTGGAGAATTAGGAAAATCCTAATTACAGGATCTAGTTCCGCCAGTATAAATTTTACAGTGAAAAGTTCAGTAATTACAGTCAGAATAGGCTGCGAACTTAGAAAACAGGCGATAGGTCTTCAAAAATACAGTTCAATTAAACGACCGAAAATATCGTAACATTTTGAAGTACCATAACAGCGAGATAAACATTCTATCAACGTATAAAAACCCGATTAGGGTCGGACAAAATAAGGTTCGCAGAGGGTTCTGAAAAATAGGAATTCGAGGACAGAATAAGCAGAAAGGAGAAGTAAATTCTAGACATTGTTTCAAGGAAACAAACGAACTATAGAAAGCACTAAGTTACGAGGAGTATTAGTTGCTAGACATCAATAGGTCGCCGATAGATTATCTGGGGGACCGTGGACAAGACAGACTTTTACTAGACAACAAATAGGGTCTAGAAAGAAGCAGTTCGAGCTAATAATAATAATAGCTGATCGTCAGGAAGTCGAAATTGAAGGAGTACTATTCCAGGGAAGAAGTAGATGGTTCGAGACTTTCATATTGGTTAGAGAGGAAGCCGACATTTACGAATTTCACCCTTGGAGACGGGAGGTCAAGAAATCACGTGTGAAAGGTTTAATAGAGCCTTAGTGATTAGAATCTGTGAAGTGTAAATATATAATAATTGTGTTAAAGAGTACTATTTTTAGTGATTTTTATTGTGTATTATAGAAGAATACACCAGTGTATTTTAAAATGTCACCAGTGTTTAATATATCTGAGTTATATGTGTGTCAAGATATGTCAATATATGAAATGAATTTGTGCAAAATGGAGTAATCACAAATAGTGGGCAAAAATGAAACGTCGTTGGGAGGCACGGCATTGGACCGTCCGAGCATGTGAGTAATCATTTTCATTATGTTTTGGTGTTGGGGAAGTGTTTGTGTACAATCCATCCGATGATGTAGCGATTATAACAAATAACAGAAAAGAAGCCAAAGAAGCTCTAGAAACGCTACATGAAATCTCTGCCAAAACAGGGTTACAAATCTCATACGAAAAAACACAGTTCATGGACACAAAATCTACAGACAAGCACCCACTGGAAACCAAGTATGGAAAAATAACACAAGTGGAAAGTTTCAAATATCTAGGAGAGATTATACAGAAAACACGACTGAACTTGGCATCCAATGAAGACAGGATCGCTAAATTGCAGAAAGCATACCGACTTACATGGAACCACTACAATAAAAAATGTATTTCCATCAATGCCAAATTACGACACTATCGTACAGTAGTCTTACCAGAGGCCTTATACGCTTCAGAAACGACAGCAATCAAGGGACGAACAAAAATCAAGGAATTAGAAAAACAAGAGAAAAAAATTCTGAGAAAGATCTACGGGCCAGTTCAGAAAGAGGGAATATGGATGAAGAGACCGACAATAGAACTGTACAAACAGACAGAGACGATTACAAACAACATAAGGAAAAGAAGGGCAAAATTTTATGGACATATACATAGGATGACCGAAGACAGACTGACCAAGAAAATTTTAATATAGTTACGAATAGCACACTAAAAACCAATTGGGTAAAGGAAACCGTTGAAGACCTTAAGAAACTAAACATCTCTACAGAAGACATCGCAGACAGGAACAAATACAGAGAAAAACTTAGACTACAGAAGTTTGAGCAAACTCCCAAAGAGAGACAACCAGCAAAGAGGTGGACAGAAGAGAGAAAGAGGAAACATAGTGTGTATATGAGAGGTTTTTGGGAAAAAAGAAGAAAGGTCCAGAATGAAACATGAAAATTGATTGTGTTGTAACGCTCTCCTTATGGGGAATTAACGAATAAATAAATAATAATAATGAAAAGTATATAAATGAAGATAAATTTGAATTATATGAAAGAAATAGCTTTTGAGCTTTTGTAAGGAATGAAGACATGATATGAATACATGTTCTTAAAGTATACTAATTATCGTCACGGGAGAGGATAAATATAAAATAATGGAGATGTAGATCAAATGTTGACTTTGAATTTACCAGTTCTTTGGAAGACCCTAGGCTCTAAAGTAATGTGTAGCGCATTGTCGCGGATTAAAGTAATTTATCACGCTAGGAAGGCGTTGAATCTAAATATACTTGGCAAATTAATTTTGAGGGACAATTGATTGCGGTAATTGAGCTATGTTGTAAGTCCTCCAGTATGGGATTAGTTCCCGAGGCCATGTGTGTTATATTGTATTAAATAATAGGGAGCGTATTTATTGTATTGATGAGCGCAGGTTAGACTGAGGTCGCCTAAAACGCTGAATTGTTGTAAGTCCTCCAGTATGGGAATGGCTCCCGAGGCAGTTAAGAGAGTCGAACCCAGACTCGTATAGTTGTGGAAGCCCCTAAATATCGTCGTTGTATTGAATTATTCTTACCCATCAACGATGACACTTCATAATTAATAAATGCCAAGGTTACGAAAGTGGTCTATGAACTTATATAATATTGTTAAAGATTGAATGAGAGAAACGCCAGGTCTGTTCAAAGAACTGTGGAAAGGGAATAGCTGTTTAAAAGCATAAATATAGCGGTCTCGAGACGAGACATAGAGCCTTCCCTCCCTGGCCATAAATCAAGTCAAGTGTACGGTCAGACCCCTTGTTGTGGTAGGGTCGGAGTAGACTGTCAGCTGGAAGTAATGATACACCGTGAGTGTTTAGGATTTGTTAATGACCCAGGATTTGAACCGAGGTCCTTGTAGATGAAAGTACCGCTTGCCAGTTCAGATCGTAGCTTTCTTATGTGATAATGGTATTTTAAGACAAATAAATAAAAATCCCTAAGGTAATGTTGTATTGATGTAGGATTTCATGAGTTCACTGAGGACAATTAGATTCCGGGAGTAATCATAATTTTGACTTTGTTCAAGTAGTCTTCGGTAACTCTGGAGTACACAGGTATTTTCCCGATCACTGTAGTGAATTTGTTATCTTGAGAGAGATGGTAACGTTGAGAACATTGTTGAATGCCCAGAATTTTAAGTAAAGGAATAACACATACTGTAAAGACGATTATATATTGTTTTAATTACAAGAAACTCATAAAATTATTATTGAGGTGTGTAAAAGAATGACACCGTTCATATTGAAATGTATCGAGCCAGTGGAGCTCATAATTATATTGAACTTTTAAAAGGGATACTTTATGGAAGTGAGTTATAAGTTTGTTGGTTTGATGGAAACCATTTATTTTAATATAATATTTGTTTAATTTTTATATCTTCCTTGTTCACTTTGAACAAGTTTAGAAGGATTTGGTCAATAGTCTATTTGTTTTAATTGTTTGTAGCGCCATAATTTGGGTTAATTAAATGTTTTAAAATAGGAGTTGAATTTGTTTTTATTTTTTGAAGTGTATCCTCTATTTAATCCAAAATGTGTAAGTCACAGAGTGGGAGAACATACCATAACCCCGAAAATCCCGATTTGAGCATTGCTGGCATACTGTGATTTGCATATTTCTTGCTGGAAGGGCACAATACTTGCAGTGCATTAGTAACATACGGGATGTAAGAAGAGAAATATGGACCTTCCTGATAACAACGCTAGTTGGGCGGCATAAACCAATCTTATTAGGGGCAGCTGATTCACCTGGTATTTGTAAGTTATAACACCTACAAAATAACCTACCCTACAGTATTCCACATAATTCAAATGTCGAACCTTTCTTTAGTTCCAAAGTGACGTAAATACTAGAACACTGCCCTCCTGACAAGCAGATTTTGTCTAAAGTGATCTAGCTACATAGAGAAAATGAAGAGTCTATCTAATTAGCAATCCATGTATTAACAAATCCAGTTTCCAGAAAATGCGTACCGTATTTCTTGGAGATGCGTCACTTTGGAAATAAGCCCATCAATTAAAGCGTGGTTGTTGAAACACCTCAGTACATTTACTGTTCATAAAACTGAACCACCCAACTTCACATCAGAATACAATAACCTATTATGAATTCTGTTCCCACAATGAGATTTAATCAAGATGGGGTGCATAGAATTACCCAGTTCTATGGACAACACAAATCCGCATTGTAGCCTTCGTGGCCGATCCAGCAGAGAATGAGTCAATCTGGCGGTGAATGCTTCTTGTCAACATCCATCAGTACTCTGACAAGAGCTGATGTTCCAATGACAGCCAAACACTGAAGAGTTCGTTTGCCACGTGTACAGCAGTACAGCTACAGTACCATCCAATAATAATATATCTCTATAAGTAAATACATAAAGTAAGTTTATATTAGTTTTTTTTTTTTTGTAGCTGATTCATTTGCGACATCCTGGTCATGCAGCGCCGTATACTTGGATGTGTGTGGAATCCAACTGATAACCTGTGTAATTGTAATGGCTGTACTAGTGTGTGTATTTGACATTGGGGCTAGGATTTACGTACGAGTTTTCTGTTGCCTTAATTTACTAAAACTTACTTAAATAATCCAACATCCATCAATTCTTCTAGGTCTTTGACATATATTTTACGGGGTTTTGTCTGAGTGCACCGAGTCAAGCTCATCAGCGTGCTGCCTGGACCGCCGCTAGGGTAATGGAACATGATCTACTTGATTACTTCACTCTTACTTCACTCTTGTTTCTACAATAAATTGAAAATTCAGTAAAAAATAATTTCAATATTAAATAAAAATAAATAAAATAAATATAAAATAATATAAACAAAAAAAATTAAATTAAAAAAACAATTCAATTAAAATAAAATAATAATACAAAATAAAATAAAATCATATAAAACAAAATAAATGAATTAAAATGAAATAAAATAAAGAAATAAAATAAATAAATTAAATAAAAATAAAATAAAATAAAAAACAATTTAAATTAGGCCTAATCTAGAATATAATAAATGGAACTAGCAGAGCCCGCGTAGAGTATCTGCGCAATAACAGTGCAATGTAAGGAACGGCCTAAGCTATTAGTAACATTACATTTATTTACGAAAAAAACTTCACAAACTTATTATGTTGATACCAGTGCAGGAAGTAAAGATCCAACTGGGCTGTGAAATGATAACTTCACAGAGGACATTTGGGATACAACATGGACTTCTTTCAGATACAGTAGTTCTCGAGTGAGGTGTACAGAGTTGTATTTAAGAAGCCAAATCACATTTCTTCCAAGATAATGCATTTTGTTAAGATACTTTTTGAATTTATCTATCAAACATTTCTCTAAACACACAGTTGGTTATTTGGTTACTTGTTGACACAACCGATAGCGAGCTAAACGATATTACCCGTGAAAGGGCTACGTAAAGCTGTCCATGAGTAAAGACGGGTTTTGTCAAATTAAGGCAGATTTTATCGAAAATCTGAACCTGAGATTTATGTATTGTCATTGAGAAGGCCAAACGTACTGGGAATTGCCTTATTTTAAATTCAAAAGGCATGTTCGTATCAGAGGGGATACGGGTTATCCTGGGTATGAAAACGATTTCTCTCTTATCAGAATCTATAATAGTTTCCTCTACGATATTACGTTGTAACCCGTTAACTATTAGCCTTGTCCCATTGCAGGTCCCTTTCGAGGGTAGAATATTTCTTAATGACATAATGATAGCACCTTTCTTAAGTCTAAGTTTGTGTGGAGGCATGCCAGTTGGTGTCAGACTGTTCAAAAATTCTTCAGGGTAAGTCAAGTGAACTTGCGCATGCTCACTCACAATACAGTCTACACTCTGGTATACTACCTCAAACGCTGAAGTACTCGATTGTTCAGTTCAAGCGATGCTTCATTGGCGACCGTAAGAATAGTTCTTCTTTAAGGTCTTGTGGGGTGACAGCAGTAAAATCAAAATCACCCAATAGCTGTTCAACTGGATCTTGTATTTGTGGATAGCATGTGGATGGTACCGTGACTTCTGCCCCAGTCTTGCCTTCTCCTATTTCTAAAAGTCATGTTGAAAATTATTTTTCAGAATTTAAAGCGCGCATGTCCTGGTTGATTATAAGTACATGGAATGTATTCCAGAGGCTATGCCGCTTCAAACAGCTAGCAACTGTCAAAGAACTTGATCCTCTCATTATGACACAACCCAGTAAGATGACTTTACCACCGAATGCTTCAGTAGAGTTGGTCAGATATTTGAGAAGTCTGTCCACAGCTAAAAATGCGTACACATGCGTCATTGATGCTTCATCCCAAATAATTAATTTAGTATTCAACAGGGCTGTTGCTTCAGGTGTGTTTGGCGAAACGTTGCACATAGAATTAGAATTGAGAATCAGAGGGATTTTGAAGACAGAATGGGCAGTTCGTCCTCCTTGTAGAAGTGTAGCTGCTATTCCTGTAGATGCTACTCGATTATCTTGATCTCCTTTTGCTCTGATTATATGTAACAATGTAGAGTAAACAAATGTTTTACCAGCTCCTGCCGGTCCATCTAAAAGGAAACAGTTCTGTTTTAATGTTTCTTCTGGGTTTCCATATGTGGCATTAAAGATCGAATCTACAACCCTTAGTTGCACCACATTAAGCTTTTGTATCTTGCTGATAGCCCTAGTTTGCTCTTCTAAAACATCAAACGAATGCATTCCTGGACTGTTATCGTGTAGTTTTACATCTGGCATGTTAATTTTCTTATGATCTAAGCCGTAGGTGTGAAGGAGGCCATTGATTTCAATGAGTGCATACTGTGGGCCACTTTCTTCAGAGTATCTGCGTACAAAATCTTCAGACATTGCTTCTTTATGTTGGTCCCAAAGCTCGGGAACATTTTCTGGTTCTCCGAAAACACAGATAATGACAAATAAAATTCGTAAGCGACTTGGCATATGAGAGTGAGTTGCCTCAAGGATAGTATCATGCCAAATTTTATCTCCTTGAGTAAATCCATTTTTTTATATGTTTCCTGGAGAGTCTTGCATAGAACTCCATTAACTGTCCTGACACTATCAAAACCCTTGGCACCCTTTACTCTTATTAGCAGCATTCGCAAGAAGTATCTTTCTCTATCGTGCATACTAACTACTGGCATTCTCCCTATTACACCTTGTCCACCACGCTGACGCTTCTTCCATCACAGCTCGTAGATCAAGATCTAATAGTGGAAACTCCCGCCAGAAACTGGCGGCACCGATTCTGCTTGCTATCTAGCTTCGTTGTATATTTCTTCTGTGAAATCCATGCCATGATTTTGTGTTTCTTGACGCCTTCTGCGCAGAATACCTTCGGCCATGTAGTCTTTGTAGGCCTAGGCCCTTCATGGGCTGTGGTGCCATGGGGTAGGTTTTTAGTCTTTGTATTTCTCCCACAACTGTGCTGGTTGTGAAGGGGAACACGTAAGTAAAATAGTTGCCAACAGCGTACGTATTTAAAATGGATTAGAAGGGGTCGCTGAATCTACGATGAAGATGTCCACTCTACTTTCTATTCACGGCGTTGCCTAGGTCAACCATAATCTGTAAGATGGTCAATGTCCTTTAGCAATTTTTACCGGACTATCATGATGCAGAGTAATCTTTAAGACGGTCAATCTGCCCATCAAGTCAGGTTCAGTATTGGTGCGTCTTTGACTATCATGATACAGAGCTTGTCGTTGTCGCCTAGCGACAATCTGTCCGTGAAGTTATTAGATTCAACTTTATTTGTTTAAACACACTTCTTAAACAAATAAATATATTTCCGTTGACTTTTCAAGAAAAGCAAGATTTTTCCTGTATTATTGAGAACATTTGGAATATGTTGATACAAACCACAACTTCTAACTCCCTCTGGTTTAGAAGCTTGAGTTTTGTGATACATACACCTTAGTGTAATATACTGTATATATAGATTAAAGTAAATTGCGTAAAAGTAAAATAAAATCAAACAAAACAAATTAAATAAAATTCTACACACAAATAAAAATTCAAGTGAAATTTCCTTTCAGCAGGTACCATGGGTTTGGGGTAGCACACCTGCCTGTTTCCCGACTCCATCGGTGATTTTAGAGACTGGCGTGAGAGCTGGAACGGGGTGCACTCAGCCTCGTGAGGACAATTGATTAGCTGACTGACAGTGAGGCAACACCTTGGTCAAGGAGACCAAGATTAACAACCGAGGGGATCCGCAGTGCTGACCACCCGCCACAGATAATCTGTCGCTTGGTAGGCCAGGGTACTTCACGGTCTCTTGTATCACGGGTTTTCTTTTTATATAATTTGCGTGTTGTGACATACCATACAATTTCCTTTACGAATTCCAAAATAGCTTCTCTATTTATGTTGTAAAGATTGATATTATTATTATTATTATTATTATTATTTTTGATAACACCCGGCAGCATAGTGGTGCACCATGAGCGCGATGTAAAGCTGCAGTTGGAAGTTGGAATCTGACGCTGATTCTGAGTGAGGTTTCTCTCCGGTATTTCCACACTCCCTCCAGTCAAATGCTGGGATAGTACCTTACTTGAAGTCCGGGAGTACCTACCTCATCCTGTATCTAATACAGCTATACACACTAGTACAGTCATCTCATAAATACAGGTTATGAGACAAGTCAACGCACACCCAACTACACGGTGCCGATGACCTACATATCCCTAGTCCTTTAAATGAATAAACAACAATCTTCTTATGTTGCTCCTTTTATTTAGCAGTAAAATACCAATAAGTAAGTTTTCAGTACACTTTGTCTTATTTGTGTATTATTTGTGTGAGGAGAACTGGTCTGTGTTGAGAACTAGTATTAAGTAGAATATGGTCTACGGGAACTTAAGAAGACAGGGCGATTACGGCACAGAAATATTTGGTTATATGTAATGCGCATTTACTGGTTTTTTTTTTCAGAAGTCAATATTAATTTCGTCTGTTATAAAGAGAGATTAAGTATTATGGTCACGATGCGCTGCCACAATAGTGTGATCGTGTGCTCAGTGATAAGAGAGATTAAATTTCACCATAAGGAAGGAACCTCCAGTGAAATTAGGAAGTTCTTTGGTGATATACATATATCAGAACAACCTTGATGCGTGTGATGTGACATCTTAGATACATAGTGCTCACACATTATTTATGGCAATTTTTCCAACATTGAGAAATTTGAGAGGCGGAAATATCCATGGAACATTATTCTATATGAAAAACATTGGACTGGTAGCAAAGTGCTATCCATAGTGACAACAAACTTTGACGCAAAGTGCCTAAAGAAAAATTATGAGTGTATATATATGTAATTTAGGGTGATTTCATTTATGTAATATGTATTTTGGATGGGGATTATTAACGTGTCTGGGATAATCGGATAATGGACCGTCATCACGGTAAATCATCCGATGATCCGAGGCGAATATGTAACGTGTTTTTCGAGGGGATTTTACGCCACTGGCATAAGTCAGTAGAAAGCCATTCTATATTTATTTACGCGGCAAATTGTTCAGCCAAGAGAAGCTTTCATGTTAATTTATTATTATTATTATTAACTTATTATTAATATTATTATTATTAAGGTATTTTTTGGAGCATTTTTATAAAATTATAAGCATACAGATAGGTTTTCTATGTCATAGAAAACACTATCAAGCAAATTATTACGAACTACATTATCATAGAAAATTATATGATTACGGAATTTTACGGAGTTTTGTCAGTTAGGGTATTATGAGAGAGATGACTCACTGGGAATTCGGATACAGGCTTATTCTTGTCAAGGAGCATGTCGCAAGCCTGGGTTGCAGCGTCAAGAAAAGGCGAAATAGTCTGGAACGGCAAACGACATCATCCGCGCGCCGTGTGTATTGAGCCTAAGGAGGGGAGTAGCGGGGTGGCACAGCCAATCAGTGGAGACCACGTAAGGTGGAAGTCGGCACCGGAGTGGGGAGCCGACGAGTGCATATATCGTTTGGCGCGCCGTGAAGGGAGGACTTTTCTGTGTAAGACTTGACCAGTATGGTTGCACGTGTGAGTGGCTCGGATGTTCCGTGGAGTAGGCGACTATCTTTGTAAAACTTAACCAGTGTGGTTGTACGAGTGTTTGGCTCCGATGTTCGTACCATAAAGTGATTACATCTACCAGGATATCATCAACTAACGAAGAAGATACGACGTCCAGGAAACAGTGGGAAGCTCTCTTCATCATCCAGTACGAGGGAAATGCTTCGGCAATTTCCAGTGGTAAGCGCGAATGACGCAGAACTACGCAATCTCTCGTTTCTCTTTGTTTTATATTCAGTATTCAGTAACTTCATAGCTTGGGAATAAGAGTTAAATCAGTAATTTATCCGAATCCGTTTTCACGTAATTTTCTAGCGGTAATATTCAAATCGCAAAGCTCCAATTTAAATTTTAAACTTATTCTTATTATTAGTTTTGCAGTACTTGTTATATATAATAAATTCATTTCTTTTAACCGTGCAATCTTTGCTTTCAGTAGGTAGCATTAGATATAGACCAATTCCTTCTCCTGATACAATTGTTGTTGGGTTAATGATCAAATCATACCACGATCTGAGTGAATAGATTCTTGAAGGTGTTCTACTAGAGCTAGATGTTGTAAAATATAAATTTAGATTTCAACATAGCGTTGAGGTCTTGGCGCCCATTAAAACAACATATCTTAGCCAGAGTAAATATTTCAAAGTGCAGTAAGGCCCAGTCAAAACGTTACATTTGTGCGCTCAACGTGGAGCAAAGCGAAACCGTTTCAATACTACAAGCTTCACTTCCTGACAAAAACATCCTTTTCATAGGTTATTTGAGCTATTTTCTCCTTCAGATACACTCAATCATGTTACCTGAGATAATTTTTCTGGAACGTAAGAGCCAATTTCCTTCTCGTTATGTTAGTGGAGCCTGCATGGATCACCATGACAAAGGGGAGGGTGTCTCTCATTGCAATTAGCCACTGTATGCATGTTCTGTATATTACTGCGGGGTACAATTACGGTTTATTGGTTCTCTGAGGTGTTATAATGGCTCCAGCTCAGGTGATAAACACTGTACACTGCACTGGCCTCGAACTCTGGCACGGCATAGACCCGGCGTTCTCTCTCCGGACTTCCATCAGCATGATACTAGACTTTATTCAGCAATATGCCTTTTATATTCCATCTTGTCTTCAGAACAAGGTCTGACATCGAGCAGTCAAAGTGGTTTAATGCCTCTGATTGGAATTTGGGACAAGTTTTATCAGCGGCAGATGGTAATTGGATATTTAAAAGGCTTAATAATATAAGCACACCCGCAACTAAATCATTTTTGTTGGAAAGTGCATATCATCTCTTAAACTTCCCTCGACTGGCTGCGTGGCGCAGCGGTTATGTTCTCGCCTGCTGTACCCGAGGTTACAGGATCGAATCCTGGTGCAGTCAGTAGGCATTTGAGGGTGAAAAAATGTGAGAGGGCCGTTTCAGTAGATTTACTGGCACGTTGAAATGTCCTTCGGGGAAAAATTCTAGCATCCCGGCATCCCGGTGTCTTCAAATGCAGCAGTAATGAAAATTGGCATAATACCAACAACATTACTATTATTATTAAACTCCCACAGCAACATTTTCTTTAGAAGACGGATTTGTATGCAGATGCACAGGCAAAGAAAGGTGCATGTAGCAAGAAGAAAGTATCAAAACAATTTAATTTGTTTAATACATCAAATATTTCTAGGTATTATTCCGTGTCTGCCATCCCCGTGGTGTAGCAGTAGCACGCTTGTCACTCAACCGAAGGCCCAGTGTTCAATTCCTGGCCCCGTCAGGAATTTTAGACATTGACGCGAGGGCTGGAACGACGTGCACTCAACATTGTGAGGTCATTTGAGTAGCTAACTTACAGTGAGACGGGGCTACGGTCCGGAAAACTACGATTAATTGTCATCCAAGTATAATAAATAATCTCATGTAAGTTAATTCATTTCATGTGCAGGGATTAACACCCATTACAATTAGCGTAGAATATTGTAGACCGATTGGTAAGCATTAAAACTTCATGGGTCAAGACAAAGTGTACTGAAAACTTACTTATTGTACAAATAATACCATTGTACAAATTGCCTTAAATTACACACTTACAAATCTTACATGGCGAAGCCGTAAACAGAAATCACGTGTGCTGTTATGTATGAGTTTCATAAAGGACTGTCTCGCCTTCTGATGGCCCATCTTTTGTCTCGTGGACGTCTTAAGCAAAAATACCCTGTCCAAGCGCTCCCCCATCTCTTGGAGACAAATGGGAATTCACCAGCGCTATCAAATTCTGGCCTTGGTGTATCGAGACATTTTAGTGCTCAAGAGCATCCGACAATACCGTCATATTTCCCTGTACCTTAAAAACTCTCAATTACTTATATACTACCCCCCTGTGTGACTTCTGATACGCCTGCCTAGAAGACCATATATCCCACGCACCAAATACCACACTTACTTATTTGATAGGCTGGCTCGCCAGCTAAACACACTTACTTTATGAAACATACTTTCGTAGACTATGTATATTATACGTCCCGTATAATCTGTTTCCCTCACTATTCTCCAGCACATATGCTGTTTTGCCAATACGTTTGGAAACTATAAATGGGACCTCGTAGAGATAAAAAAAAAAGAACTTGGACATGACTTTCTCTAGCTTATTTGACTGTTTCGGCACTCTAAGTAAGACTCTGTCTCCCGGCTCGAATAGGTCAAATTTAGTTTCTTTTTGTTGGCGAATTCTCTTTTGTGCTGACTTAGATAAATTCTGTTTCGCCAACTGGACAATGTAATCCATCCCCGGTTGCTTACCCTCATTTAATCCCAACACCCTCGCTAGTTCATTTTGTGGTCTTTTTCCGAAGTGAACTTCGTATGGCGTCAATTTCGTGCTCTCATGCTGGACAGAATTCAGCCAAGTCTCGACCTTGGGAAGATGTCCAACCCAGGCCGTATGCTTGTCATGCACTAGAGTCCGAAGAAGACGAGACACTTCCCTTAATGGACGCTCTGCAGAATTACCCTGAGGGTACCTTACAGAGGAATGAACGTGTGTTATACCAGCTTCCTGCATACTGGTTCTCCATTTCTTTGCAGTAAACTGTGGTCCACTGTCAGATAGTATCCTGAGAGGAAGGCCAAACTCAGGTACATACTTATTAATGATCAGACGGCTACACGCTAGTCCCGTGGCTTTCCTTAGTGGATATAGCTTGACATACTTACTAAAAGCGTCAATAACTATAAAAATGTACTCGTAACCGTACTGTCCTTTAACGATCGGGCCAAATAAATCCACACACAGTAGTTCGCCGGGACTACTGGTGAGAACTGCAGATCTCTCCCCCACTAAATATTTAACTGGATATTTACTCCTTTGACAGTGTCACACTTAGCTAAAATCCTCCTAACATCCCTTCCCATTTTACTCCAAATGAAGTCACGACCAATTTCATAGAAGACCTTTCCAGCACCAAAGTGTCCTAATTCCCTATGAATGAACCAAATTAGCTCCTCCCGCAAAGTGGCAGGAACACATATCGCCCACCGATTATTCCTACATTTCCTTGCAAGAAGCCCATCCTGCATCTTGTACGTGAACCGTCCTACCTTCTCATACTCTTCCTCACCTATTTCCAACCTAGCCAGTGGCTCCCTTAACTTAACGGCCTCACGTTGCTCCACTAGCATATTTCTCAATGTCTGTAACGATGCCCTGTTGCTACTGTCCACACATGTACATATTAAAATACCGTCCTCTGCTTTAACCACAGGATAATCCCTACATAAATTAGTGTCCCTCGATAGCATGTCTGCAGGAATGTTATCTTTACCTTTAATATATTTTACTGTGAATTCGTATTCCTGCAGAGCAAGAATCCACCTACTAACTCTGTTAGAACTGAGTTTACAAGTCCTCATATACAGTAATGCATGGTGATCTGTATGGATCTCAAATCTCCCCCCTACTAAATACATTCTAAATTTCCCTAAACTGAAAACAATACCTAAAAGCTCTAACTCAGTAATCGTGTATCTTTTCTCTGCTGATGTCAGTCCTCGCGAGGCTAAAGATACAATGCACAGATTACCCTCATCATCTTTCTGACATAATGCTCCAGCAATGCCTATAGGTGAAGCATCTGTCATAACCACATATTCCTTATCTTTCAAAGGATATTTCAGCACTACAGCTTTCTCAAAACCTTCCTTCAGCGCTCTAAAAGCCTGATCATGCTTGGACTCCCATCTCCACCGAGTCCCACTTATAAGCAATTCCCTGAATGGTTCTACCAACCCTGAGTATTTAAGAACGAACCTCCTGAAAAAGTTGCAAATTCCCAGGTATGTTTTTAACTGCTTAACATTCTGTGGCACCTCTGCGTTAAGTATCTTATTAATCCTACTTTCTTCTGGTGTAACACCTCTACTCGACACTCTATGACCTAAAAATGTCACTTCAGACTGACAGAA